>JAWNLD010000023.1:0-58232 GCA_035041545.1 Drosophila colorata
ATATATATATATATGGCGAGATTGGGCGGCTAATTTTCCGCTTCTATAGTGACAGGGACCGCGGCAGACTGTTGCGACGTCGGCTTTTGGCACCAGGAACACACTCACTCAGTTTGTCGGTTTGGAAAGGCGCAGAGAGATGCGATGGTGGTGGTTCCGATTCAAATAGCGTATGAAGGCAGGCTGTGTGTAGATATATGTCGACGGAACGTTCCAAAAAATATTGGGCCTCAGTAGTTGGCCACCTGTTGGAAACAAATACTAAATTAAAACACATTCGAGACATTTTTCACTTGCACACTTTAATATAAAATATAAATATATGTGCGCCTGTGCATAACCATGTATTCAAATTTTACTTTTATGGCCACACTTCACCCTTCTTCGCAGTCCCGCCAAGAAAACTTATTGTCGCTTCTTTTTTTTTTTTTTTGTTGCCTGTCATCTTCTTGGCTGTCTCCACCTGCTGTCTCTGGTCACTCTGAATTTGGCCCTGTGAACTCACGCTAATCGTGAGACGATGAACAGGGCTGCTCCCCTCGATAAATTTCCCCACCAGGGTCGCGTTTGTAGCCGATTAATAAATGGCACGATAGTCAAATGCAACACCACACGACAATTTGGAGTTATGCGCCGCCATGAACGGTTAAAATTGCCGTGTGCACAATAACGGAACGCCCAACGTAGGCCACACCCACCTGACCTCCTCTCTCAACCCTCAGATCCTTCGCATGGACAACACCATTTGATCTTTCGGCTCCATCTTCCACCTCATTGGTATTGTTTCCGACGGCTCTGACGACACGACATTTGCGAAAGCTCCGGGCGAATTTGGCATTGAAAGCTTTGCTGAGGTCGCTCAGTGCGAAACATTGCGAATAGTTAACTCGATTTCGGGCAGAAATGTATCCCACTCCCGATGGTCTTGTTCCAAATATGAACGGATCGCCGCCAACCCCGTGCGATTGACGCGCTCAGCTGCATTGCTCTGGGGAGAATAGATAGTCGTTTTCATGTGAGAGATTCCGAAGGCATCGATGATATTCTCGAACTTCTTTGACACGAACTGTCGGCCGGGCTCTGAGTAGATCGTCTCAGGGACACCGAATTTGAAAAAGACCTCGTGCTTGGCATCTTTTATGGCCTTCAGAAACGTGAATTTCGAAATATTATCCATAGCTTCCACAGTGTGCCCTCGACTTAATCCTCCAGCTTTTCGAACTTACTCCGTTTGTAGAAAAGTCTATCGTGTACTTGTAAATCTGGTAATTAATCTCGCAATGACAAGAGCCATTTGAGGCTGGCGTGACCGGTGATTACCGTGAATGGCAACATTTCGATGTACGGCCTGAACTTTTGGACAGTCAATTCCGCGGCCAAAACATTCTTTCTCCGTCACCGAGTAATTCACCTGGTGTATGTCCATCTTGGCGGAGAAGAACGCTATCGGCCTTTCATTGCCCTCGGTATCGATTTGAAACAGCATCGCCCCAACTCCAAAATGAGATGCATCGCACTGCGCATAAAACATTCGCGAGAAGTCAGCGTGAACCAATACAGAAGCCACTTTCAATTCACGCACTGCTTTCGCTGCTTCATGGCTCAAATGGAATTTTCCTCTCGTACTCCATTTTAGTTCTAAGTGAGTTGCTGGTATTTCCGCAAAGTTTCTGATGAACCGGCGGTACCATCCCGCGGTTCCCGAAAGCTGCGCACTTCCTTAACGGAATCCGTCGAATTGCTGCTACGCGGTCAGGGTCGGTTCGTAAGGTCCCTTCACCTACTATAACTCCGAGATACTTGAGATTCTTAAAGCAAAACTTGGATTTTTTTAGCCCTATCTTTAAGTTTGCCTCCACGCAGACTTTGTGCCACCAGCCTCAAGAATTTTATGTGCGTCTCCAAAGTCTGGAGCGATAATCAAAAGATCGTCCAAATAAAGGAACACGTTTGACCTGAGCTGCGTGGGGATAACCTTGGCCATTAGGCGGCATAGTCGCTGAGCGGCATTACAAAGTCCGAAGGGCATCATGACAAATTGATAGAGCGGGCGCCCTGGCACAGTAAAAGCCGTGTATGCTTGGCTGCCTTCCTCCAATTCAATCTGCCAGAAGGCGAGCTTGAGGTCAACGCTGGAAATATTAAAAGTTTGATCGATCTGCGAAAGTATACCCTCGATGCATGGAAGTAGATTGGCGTCTTTGACTGTAACATATATATATATATATATATATATATATATATATATATATATATATATATATATATCTATTCTGTGAAAATTTGGCGAGAAATTTCAAAATTACGACATACTCAAATTTGTTGCAAATATTAAAACCGAGCGCGAAATCCAAGCTTTCATTTTAATTATTTATTTTTATTTTATTGTACTGTGTATGAATGCAGAAGGGTTTAATTAAACGCATGTAACGACAGCTCGGCGCTGGGGTCAGGGTATCTCCTAGTCGGGAACTCCCGACTAGAGCTATCGTACTTTTTTTTTTATATGGTGGGCGAATGTGGGTAAAATCCGAACTATTTATAATCTGCGTATCCTCGGGCACATATTAAACCAAATTTAATGCCTCTAGCTCTTATAGTCTCCAAGATATGTCAAGAAAACCAAGTCTTAAAATAGATTGTTATCGATAATTATAAAACGGAGCAAGATATCGAAAAAAAGATAAACTTGTACTGCGTATGGCTAAGCGGAATCTATTGTCGAAAAGTTTAGGTCTCAAGCTTTTGTAGATTCCGAGATCGCTGCGTTCAGACAGACGGACAGACAGACGACCGATTTGCGTTTTCTTGATATGGGGGGCGAATGAGGGGAGGTATCCATAATCCGAAATATTTAAAATCTGCGTATTACATACGAGCACAAATTAAACTTAATTTGATGGTTCTAAGTCTTAGAATCGAATTTTATCGATAGTAATGAAACTGATGAAACTGAAAATGATAAACTTCTACTGCGTATGTGTAATAAGTAAGTAAGTAAGTAAGTGTAATAAAATGAAATAAAAAATTTAAATAAACTGTCCAAAAATTCGTTAATTTTCAGGACGTAGCAAGATCATCGAAATCTGTGTACAAACCAAAGCGCAAGTCTGTAGTACTTGATTTGATTTTGATATAACAGCCGAATGGGGAGATATATCTAAAATCTGAAAGATTTATAATCTGCGTATCCTTTACGAGAACGTATTAATTTTGTGGCTCTACCGCTTATTGTTTCCGAAAAAATCGAAGGTCCGTTATTCTTATGAGCGGACAACTATGTGCATACTATACTATGTACTTCAAGTAAACGAAAGGAAAATGATAGAGAGACATATAGTGGTGCTTATATACATAATTTCAACACTCCTTCTCAACGCTATATGTCTATCGTTACAGTTCAAAAACATTATTTTTAACCTAGCAAGTTTAGCATGTAAAACCCTACTTAAATTCTTTGTTAATACATCTGCTAACATGTCTTCTGTGGGAATGTACTTTATCTCAACAACTTTATTCTTGTACATTTCCCTTACAAAATGGTACTTAATTTCTATATGTTTGCTACGGGAATGAAATTTAAAATTATTAGCAAGGCATTGTGCGCTCTGATTGTCACCGTAAATTATAATGGTCGGCATCGGCCCGAAGCCCATTTCGCTGATAAGTTTTTTCAAATACGCCGCCTCTTTAGCTGCAGTAGAGAGAGCTACGTATTCCGCCTCGGTAGTGCTGAGGGCGACTATGCTCTGCTTTTTCGACTCCCAAGAGACCGCTGCACCAGCCACCAAAAATGCCCAGCCACTGAAGGACTTGCAATCAGAACCATTGCCAGCCCAATCGGCTTCAACAAAGCAATGAACAGGGATGCCTGTGCGAACGTACTGCAACCGCATATCTGCTGTTCCCTTCAGGTATCGCAGGACTCGCTTCGCTGCCACTTCGTGCTCCTTATGGGGATCTGCATTTCTCTGAACCAGTTTAGCCACGGAATGCACTACATCTGGCCGCGTCGTCATTGCTCAGTATAGCAGTGCCTCAATGAGTGATTGATAGCACGTCTTGTCCATCTCTGGACAACCATTGCATTCGCACTTGGTTCGGAAGCCAACTTCTAGAGGAATTGCATTTGGCTTGCAATCTTCCATGCCATATTCTCTTAGCAGGCCTTCGATGTACTGCTTATGGCCTATGGAAACGCTACCAGTATCGTCCACTCTTTCAATTTCCATACCCAGGAAATGCTGCAGCTCTCCGCCGTCAACTTCATTTGATATGAGTCCTTTTATGCGGTAGATGTCTTATTTTCTGGAACAAGCTAATAATAAATCATCAACATCTACAATAACTATATTCCGGTATCCGTCAATTTTACTAGTATAAATACAAGGCTCACTAGCACACGGAAAAAACCCAATTTGCAATAGGATACTGTCTAGCTTCTGATTCCATTTACGACCACTTTGCTTTAGACCGTACAAGGATTTATGCAGCTTGAGTACGCGCTTCTGATGTTTTGCATCAACAAATCCTTCCGGTTGCAGCATATACACGATGTCATGGAGCTCGCTGTTAAGGTACGCAGCCGAAACATCCATTTGATGCAGATGCATCCCATGCTCGACAGCCGCGTTGACAAGCCACAGGAGAAAACGTCTCGGCGTAATTGACCCCATACTGCTGTCCGCATCCTTTTGCGACCAATCTTGATTTGGTCTCGTTTTACAGTGAAGACAAGGCTCCATGTCTTTATGTTTAGCAGGTGATCAAACTCCTTCTGCATCGAAGCTTTCCAGTTTTCAGCATGACTTGATTTTAGCTTTTCTTCAACGCTGATGGGCACCTCAATGTCATTTGCAGCCATCACATTTAACATGTTATACTCTTTTCGAGGACGACCCGGCTGCCCAGTACGAATTGTTTTGGGTCTCCGTGGACCCCTTTTAGGACATTCTTGATTTTCTTCGGTATCCCCGTTATCATTTGGGGCCTCTTGTTCATCTGGTTGATGACAGTCATCATCGCACACTGGCTCATTACGGGGCTCTACCAATACTATGCTTGACTCGTCACACGGCAGGCCACTATCATTGACCAATACATTTTTCAAGAAGATAACGTCTCGGGCTTCAGTTACGCTTCGTTTAACTGGATTGTACAAGCGATAGGCTTTTGCCGTCTCAGAGTAACCCACTAACAAATGCTCCACACCCTTTGCTGAGAATTTTGCTTTATGGCTTTTATTTAAAACAATTGCCTTTGTGCCAAACATTTTCAAGTGAGATACACTCGGCTTCTTTCCATACCATGCCTCATATGGAGTTTTATCGGACAACGTTGTGGTCTCGGACCTATTTCGCAGATACGCTGCGGCCATTATCGCTTCACCCCAGAAGGACTCACCAACTCCAGCATGCACCAACATGCTCCGTGCCATTTCAACCAGGGTCCGATTTGCACGTTCGGCTACGCCATTTTGCTGCGGAGTGTGAGGTACCGTGAGCTGTCGCTTGATGCCATTATCTGCCAAAAATTTATCAAATACACCATTAATGTATTCACGCCCATTATCACTTCTAATGGCCATAATCTGTTTTCCCGTTTGTTTTTCCACAAGTGATTTAAAATCTTTGAATTTTTCGAATATCTCGTCTTTCGTTTTTAGCATATAAACCGACATGTAACGCGTCTTATCATCGATAAATGTGGCGAAATACCGTGAACTGCCCTGTGATACCGTACGTATAGCGCCACAAATGTCGAGTGAATTAATCCCAAAACGTCTATCGAGCGACTTTCCGACGTTTTTGGGAATTTCTGTACGCATATCTTGCATTTGGCACAAGTTTCACATATGAAGTCGTCTACGTTACTCGCACTAGCACGCACGCCATAAACCATGTCTTGTTTAATCATTTTGTTCAAACTGTTGAAGTTTAACTGTCCAAACCGGTTATGCCATTTTATAAGCTGTGCTGTATTTGCATTCGCGGCAAATTAGATTATTTTCAAACAAAAACAAGTCATCTTTTTTCTTCGCGATTAACACCGTTTTTCCGTGACTGCTCTTTATGCGTGCTTCGTTTTTCTCGAAGTCTACTTTAAAACCCATTTTGGTTGCACAAGACACTGATATAAAATTACATTGCAGATTTTTTACATATAATACATCAACAAGTTTGATCGTATTTCCTTGCCACAACAACAAAACATTGCCGCACCCTTCTGCTTCTATGTAATTCTCGCCTGCTAGTTTTATTTTCTCTTTGTGCTCTCGAAGAGAAACAAACATCGACTTGTCTGCACACAAATGAGCAGTGGCTCCACTGTCTAGACACCATGCACTTTTTGCTCGTTCACTTTCATTTGCACTAACAGCAAATACCGAAAAAGACTTCTCATTTACTTTGTCTTCACTTGGCTTTACTTTGTTGTACTCTTTCGATCCTCCAGATTTGTCTTTTGATCTACACTTCGCGGCGTCGTGCCCGCGACGACCACACAACCAACATTTCCCATGTCTCTTTTCGACTTATTCTTTTTACCGCTATCCTTGCGCGACGCAAATATTTTTTGGTCTGATTTTTCGGAAACTAGCTCGTTCGCCTTCCGCCTCTCCCCTTCCTCTAACAATTTTACTTTGAGAGCGTTCAAAGGGCGAGTCTCGTGTGTCCATGGCGACAGCAAAATTTTCGTATTCCTCACTAAGACTTGCCAACAAAATTATTGCAAGCATTTTATCAGGCACCGTCTGTTGGATTTCAGCTATTTTTTCTACCAAATTAGAAAAATTTGTTAAATGTTCACAAATACTTTCCGTATTCGACATTTTTATATGCAATAGCTTTTTAAACAATTGCATTTTTCGCGCAGGGCCAGAAGGCATGTAAATCGCACCTAGCTTTTTCCAAGCTTCACTCGATGTTTTACAATGTTTTACATGATTAATTTGCGACGGTTTTACACTACAGCAATATACTCGCAAGAGCCTTTTCATCCTTGCCATCAAAGATCGCTTTTTTTCTCTGCAGTATCGTTTTATTTTTCGCCAACCGGCCGCACACCACTGACAATAGATCGGAATGTATCAACAGACTTTTCATATGAACCGATCACGCACTATAATTTTTCACTGTCCAGTTTCTGAATTGAAAATAGGGAACTCATTTTGCAGAATTTTTTTCTTTTCGATTTTACGCGCAGTTTTTTAGCTGCCTAGGCCCATAACCTATTACGGCTAAAGTTTATTTGAGACTAAAAATCTATGCAGCTGCGTCGCAGGCAGCCGAACTTCAATACAAGGCATAATGAGAAGAAGACCCGTTATTCTTATGAACGGACAACTATGTGCATATATATGTACTTCAAGTAAACGAAAGGAAAATGATAGAGAGACATATAGTGGTGCTTATATACATAATTTAAACATTATTATTATTATTATTATTATTATCTTTATTATTATTATTGTTATTATTATTATTATTATTATTATTATTATTATTATTATTATTATTATTATTATTATTATTATTATTATTATTATTATTATTATTATTATTATTATTATTATTATTATTATTATTATTATTATTATTATTAGTGATTACAGTCTGTCGGGTGTTATCTTCGACGCTGACAATGTCGCGTGGGCCATTGCTCCCTTCAAAGCCCCGGAGAGCGACCAGATAATCTCGGCACTGTGCAACACAGCCTAGAAGGTATACTTACTTCACTAATTGGCCTACTTAGGGCGAGCTGCACTTGGGGGTGCATTCTGATTGCGCCGGTCGTGCCGGTGAGAAATCAATTTTAAAAACTAAATAATGTAGCTAGACAGCTCTCCAGCGACTTTGACTCGAGCATTGAAATGTTTAGTAACTACTAAACTACTCTCCGGTAAGAGTCTTAATTTTTGAATGTTCCATCTTCTTTATCCTCTACATCTGTCCAACCACCTTTGACACTTTTGTATACGCCTCAATAACTGGATGTATGCCCAATGTTATCATTGTCGCTTTCTCCAAGAGCTTTTCCGAATGATTCCCTTGAAGAGTTGACAATAGTCCAAATTGTTGAACCGGCTCCGATAAACAAAACTATTGCACATGCAGTTCCATAGTTCGCATAGCTGCTGTTAGCATGCCTCCGTTTTAACGGTAATGTTCTCCCACGTTTTGGCGGAGACATCGAAGGCCCACAGTTCGTTGGTGATGCCCTGGGCTTTGACGACGCCGCCGTACATGAATATCTTATCGCCGTAAGTAGTAGGGAACTGTATGTTCTGTGACAGGAAGTTGCTGTCAATTTAATTACGTGATGTGAATAATTAATGATTTATGACCCTACGTGACCCTAATTAATATGCAGGCACCTGACCCTTTTTGAAGGAGGGGTGTGCGGGGACCGATCGTTAATATGCAGGTACGTGATCCTTTTTTAGGGAGGGACAAGTGAGGGAACCAATCGTCATGGGCCTTTGTGACCTTTTGATGAGGGGGAGCTGAGGAAAGTGGCCGTTACATTTTAGTAACTGTCCCTTTTCTGAAGTAGCGTGGGTGCCCGATCATTAAAATTCAGATTTTAAGTGGATGGGTTATGAGATCACGTGCGCACAAGTGCACACATCGACTTGTTTCGGTGGTGGGAAAAGGGACCGATCATTAAAAACTGGTTTAATAAGAGGCCGCTCATTAAAATTCAGATTTTAATTGGGAGAGGGTTATGAGATCACGTGCGCACAAGTGCACGCATCGACTTGTTTGTTTACTTTTTCAGGGGTGGCTTAGAGCTCGATCAGGCACGTGCGCATTTAATTTGCTCTCCCTTTTCTGAAGAGTGTGAGAAGACCGTTTTTCTACACGGCGAAGGAACACAAGTGCGGCGCACACTTGTAAACAGGTTTTGTTAGAGAAAAGGTTCGATCGTAAATTTCACGCCTATAGACACCTACTGACAAGGGTAAACAGCTCTATTCTGGGTGCGTGTGCCAAGGGTAAAGGACTAATCATGTATTCAGGTAATGTATGGATGGGCTTCTTATGTTTTAATTGTTTTCTCCTAATTATTCTAGTTTTATGACTTGTGGTTTACGTGTCAATTTTTAGTATCAGACTCATCGAATGCCCCAGATTTCACTGATTTTTAGGATATCTTCCTTTCATCTTCACATTATTTTGATTGTTTTATGACTTTGGGCGTGAGAAGTTTCTTCAAAAAGTCTACACGCTTGTATTGTAGATGCACCGGATCATACCCTATGTCCTCTTAAACCTGTTTGTCCCTATCTCTAATATTTATCAATTGAATGAAGTAATAGAAAAATCAGTCCCTGAGCTATAAAGGCTCCTTTCCTTCATTGAACCCGCATCAGTAGTTCCTGAACTATCGTCTATCCAAAACCTCAAATCGTCAAAGTTACAAAAAAATCGTTTTGTTTAAAAATGGCTTTCAACAAGTGCAACAACAACAACTCAACTGCTGACTGCGACCAAACGTTCAATTATATTAGTTATACTAAGAACGTGGGTCGCAACTGCATTCCGAATTACTTCGATAATGTTTTAGTTTGAAGCAACAACATCGCCAACGGACCCATCACCACCCCCAACGGACCCATCGCCACCCCCAACGGACCCGCTGCCACCTCCAACGGACCATTCGCCACCCCTAACGGACCCATCGCCACCCCCAACGGACCTGCTGCTCACCTCCAACGGACTATTCGCCACTCCCAACGGATCTGTCACCACCCACACCAGAGGAGATAAGCCGGTGATAATCTCGAACGTTCTCCTCAGGGGCCTACCGCCAACGCTAGCGGCCTTTCGCCACCCCCACGGATCTGTCACCACCCACACCAGAGGAGATAAGCCGGTGATAATCTCGAACGTTCTCCTCAGGGGCCTACCGCAAACCATAGCGGCCCTATCGCCACCCCCAACGCACCCATCGCCACCTACAACTATAACGGCAACATCAACTCCAACACTTTCAACGCCCACTTCGACTACGCAACCGGATCTACAATCGCCAATCCCACCTTCAACGCCCACTTCGACTACGCCACCGGATCTAACGCCTTCAACTCCAGCTTCACCACCCACTACAACTACTCCACTGGATCTAGCATCGGCAACCCAATTTCAACCACCAGCTACAATAAAAATGCTATGCCAACACCCAAGCATGCTATTTATTGTTCTGCGTGTGATGTGTACATGCTACAAGCGAAATGGAGCACGCACTTCAGGTCAAATGCTCACAAGATCCGTGTTTTCACACCAGTGAATGAGCAGGTAAAGCTGATCGCAAGCGGTTTCAAGAACCGCATATGCACATATTCTTTCGTGAACAGAAAGGATGGACTTCTTCTGCCGGAAGAATTTATGTGCGATGCATCAGCGGCTCTACTCCCTCTCCTCAAAAATATTTCACATATGCATACTTCTGTGAAGGCTAATTTCGAGCTCTTCGCAGAGTATGTAAAATATGTTGATGAGGAAGGTGATAAGATCTGTGAAGTCGCATCAAACAGAAATGGGTGTTGTAACGCAGTCAACCAGCCTTGAGGATGCATGTCATAGATCACTCTGCGAGGTATAAAGGCGAAAATGGATGAATTCCAGGAGAAGGATAGTGGCTGGAGCCTGGCAAAAATTCTTCGCATGGAGCTTAATGTGAATAAATATACTCCATTAAAAGTATCGAGTTGGATCGCTTTGCCAAAAGCGCTTAAGGCGAAAAAAGCGTTGGTAAACGTGAAAAATTCCGATGAGTTTTGCTTCAAGTGGGCGTTAATTTCCGCTTTTAAAACACCGCAAGGCAATGCGAATAGAAGCAGCAGCTATACCATTGACGATATTAACGCCACCGTCATCCAATTAAGCGAGCATTTAACGCTTAATTTTGAAAACATGGAGTTTCCTCTCCCTTTGAAACAACTCAAAGTGTTTGAAGAGCAAAACCCGACCATAAGCGTAAATGTTTTCGGATTCGACGAGGAGATTGGAGCAGTTATTGAACACGTTATATTTAACGAAGGAGGAGAAACAATCCCACGTGAGCCTAATGCTGTTGGACATGGAAGGTAATCGGGCCCATTTTGTATGGATAAGAAATTTATCAAGGTATGTAGTCAAATATAAATAAACATATGCATATATTTAGAAGAAAAATACCTATGAAATACGTTGATTTATATTTTCAGACTTGTACGCACACAATTAACAAGCCACACAGAAGAGCTCCTGTTCTGTGGCACGTGCCTAAACTATTCCCACAGCATAAAACTACACGAGGAGCATAGACAGCAGTGTGGAAAGATGGTATCGACCTTGCCAACGGCGGAGAAAGGCAAGTCTAAGTTTTAAAAATTTTAATCGTAGTTTAGATGTACCCTTCGTAGTCTATGCAGATTTCGAGTGCATGTTGAAGCCCTTAAACTCTAGAGTTAGTGAGAATGTAGTGGCAACACATGAACATGTTCCCATTGCATTCTCGTATTTCATCAAATGCGCCTTTAATTCCAATTTAGACAAATTTGTTATGGAGACAGGTGAAAATGAAGGTGCAAATTTCGTTAAATCTCTAATAAAAGATGTGAACGAAATTTACACCTCATACCTGAGTACAGTTAGACCCATAACAATGAGTTCTGAAGAGGAAAATGGTTTTAGAATGGCTTTTAACTGCCATATTTGTAAAAAGGCGTTAGGAGCTGATAGCGTTAGAGATCATTGCCATTTAACTGAGTAAATTTAGAGGCGCAGCGCATAATGCCTGCAACATTAATTTCCAAATTGCACCTTTTGTCCCTGTATTTTTCCATAACTTCTCTAAGTATGATTCACATTTATTCGTTAGAGAATTAAACAAAGTCGATGGTGAAATCAAGGTGCTGCCACTGAATAAGGAATTGTACATATCCTTTTCTAAATATACACACATTGCCTCCCACGATAAAAATCTTGAAATTAGATTTCTCGATACATATCGTTTCATGGCAACAAGTTTAGATGCGCTAAGCGCAAACTTAAGTGTCGAAAGGTTTGAAAGTGTCAGACGTTTCTTCCCACTTGATGACCAATTCAACCTGGTTCATAGAAAGGGGGGTTTCCGTACGAATATTTAGACTCAGAGAGTCGTTTAAGTGAGAGCTCTCTACCTTCGAGAGAAAATTTCTTTAATAGCCTCACAAACTCCGAATGTACAGAAGAAGATTATGCACATGCTCAACATGTCTGGACAGTTTTTGGTTGTCAAACCTTAAAAGATTACATGGAATTGTATTTTAAAACTGATGTGCTTTTGTTAGCAGACATTTTCCAAAATTTCAGAGAAATTTGTCAGAAAATTTACTCTCTTGATCCGGCTCATTATTATACAACTCCTGGTCTGTCTTGGGATGCTATGCTCAAGACAACAGAAATTGAGCTGGAGCTGCTAACTGACATTGATATGTATAGATTTATTCAGAGCGGTATTCGTGGTGGGCTTGTACAGTGCTGTAAAAGTTACTCAAAAGCCAATCATAAATATCTCTCTGAATGCGATGCCAGCAGACCGTCTGAATACTTAATGTATTTAGATGCAGAACAATCTATACGGTTGGGCCATGGCGCAATGTCTCCCTTATACAGGTTTTCAGATGGTTGACCGAAGATGAAATTTCATCATTAGATGTAATAAATATTGGAGAAACCTCAGAATATGGTTATATTCTTGAGGTTGATTTAATGTATCCATCAAACCTACACGATTTACATAATGATCTTCCGTTTTGTCCGCTTAGCCAAGGGCCACACCGGCAGCAAAAGTCAACAAACTAATTGCTGACCTGAGGTCCAAAGTAAAATACTCCCTCACTACAGAAATTTGCAGCAGTGCTTGATAAACGGACTAGAGCTGACAAAGATCCATCGTGTGTTAAGATTCAAAACAGTCGGCTTGGCTGAAAAAATACATTGATCTTAACACACATCATAGAACAATGGCACAGAACAATTTCGAGAAAGATTTCTTCAAGCTATTGAACAATGCCGTTTATGGGAAAACGATGGAAAACGTTGACAAACGGAAAAATGTCAAACTAGTCACGTCTTGGCAATCGGTTGGGAGCACGAGCGCTGATGATAAGGCTAGTTTTCATAGCTCTGCACAATTTGCTGAAGACATGTATGCCATACAAATGAAGCGACTTCATAATACTTATGATAAGCCGATGTATTTAGGGTTCACAGTCTTAGAATTATCAAAGTGGAAAATGTATGATTTCCACTATGATTATACGAAGCCCAAATTCCAAGAGGCAGTCGAATTAAATTATATGGATACAGACTCATTTATTTATTCCATTCAAACAAATGATTTCTTTGCGGATATAAGCAAAGATGTGGATATGAAGTTTGATACTTCGGAATACCCCGAAGATTTAGCGGTTAAATACGGGATAAAAAGGTGCAATAAAAAGGTGTTAGGAATGATGAAAGACGAAAACTGCGGCAAAAGTATGGTCGAGTTTGTAGGTTTAAGGGCAAAGATGTACAGCTTATCGCTTGAAGGCGGAGGGTGCATTAAAAAATCTAAAGGAGTCAAAAAATCTGCGTTAGATAAATTAAATTTAAATAGTTATGAAGTTTGATTATTTGAAAATAAAAAATTATGTGATAGTATGCTAATGTTTAGAACTAAGTTCCATAATTTATATACGCATAGAGTTAAGAAAACCACTTTAAGTGGATTAGATGATAAGAGAAAAATAAGAGAAGATGGCATCCAAACATATGCTTGGGGTCATTATAGAATAAGTTCATAAGCTAATTGTGATTTGTAGATATATAAGAAAAAAAAAAAAATTTATATATATATATAAATAAATAAATAAATAAACATGAATAAATAAATACACATTTTATGAATTTCATTTGAATGTCTTTTATTGAAAATTAATTGGTATAATATTGCTGTGTGTGTGTATGTGTGTGTGTGTGTGTGTGTGTGTGTGTGTGGGTGTGTTTGAGTGTAATGGTTTCAGGAGTTCGTCGTTGATGATCTGTCGCCATTTAGAGCACCTCGTTCTTGTGTATCCAAGAGTTGTGTTCATTAGGGAACCCCAACCATTTAACAAAAACTCGATCGTTGTCTTTTGTTTTATTATCTTTTCAACTAGATATGCTTTGGATAACGTATTTTCCTTAGCTCTTCTTTATAGAAACCCCCCTGAAGGGGTGCACCCTGATAGTCTTCTAATATGTATGTAGTTGGGTTTGTTATTTGTATTCGTTTTATTTTAAAAATTTCCGTTGTCCAGTTGGGAGTATATCCCTTTTCAAATGTATGTTTATGCTTGCTTATACGAACATAGTCACCCACATAAAATTTTGCCCCGTGAAAAATTTTAATATGATTGTAAACAGTCTTTAACAGAATATCTTCATTTAATGAGGTCACTTTTATCGGTTCCATTTTAATAGTTCTATGATGTTTTCGATTATACTCATCAATCAATTTATTATACATTTTAATCCAATGATATGTTCCTTTGAAACTAAACTCTCGCCACATCATTTTCCTTGAGGGTTCTATTAAAACGTTCAACAATAGACGCTTTTAACCCACTATATGTCGAATAGTTGTTGATGAATGTGTCGACTTTTAACCGTCAATAGAAATTTATAGCCTTTATTCGATGACGAGTACTTTCCCATTTCTACCAAATCTGCTTGCCAAAGGTCGTCGATTCCTTTTATAACAACACGTCGACGTCTAAAGTTTTTACGGGCTGGTGCATGTAATTCATTAATTAAATCTCTTTTAGTCATGTTTTCCCATTGATTTATTTTTTCCATATATATATTTTCTGTTCTTAATGTCAACTTCACTTGGTGCGTATGTTAATAATGAGACTTTCAATATTGATTTTTTTTTTTTATATTTATTTTTTACGTTTTTTTTATTTTAGATGTTTATAAGCGTGTGCAAGCCTTGTGTCGCTTCGTTGATTCTCGATTGTAGAAAATTTGTATTAACCGTGTCTTTTTCGTCCATTGCGTTACTGATGTTTTTAATTCGCCTGTTTTCTGCATCAACATATTGCTTATTATCCACATGCAAGTCCAACAACTGGAGATCATATTTCCTGTTGTGTCACTCATTAGACCGTTGTCGCAATGACCGTCTTGTACGCTTACTTTCTACCTCACAAGTGCATGCATTATTTATAGTTCTCCCCTAAACTGCGTGTTGTTTAAAATATGTAAATATATGGGTTTTTAATGTCTCCATTGCAGATAGCATCTTTCGATTTTCAGTGCTAATTAGACGACGTAATGTTTCAATTTCTATGTTCACGTATTCTTTAAGTGATTTATCTGTGTTTTGAATTTCACTTTTACTCTCAGTCTTTATATTCTGGAAACTAGATGCTATCTCGCCTATCAGTTTCTCGTTCGATGTAATTTGCTCCATTAAGAGTTTATCTTTCTTTCTCATCGTTTGCTTTATTTTACGTTCCATAAATATTTTTGTGCATACATCATTGTCTTCTAGGGGTTCACCTACATTTTTAAGTCTTTTGTTTGAAAAAATAATATTACTTTCATTATCTATCAATATGCCAGGAATAGATTTCTTCATAGTATAATTTTGGTTTGTAATGTTGCTGGAGGAAAAATGTCCGAACTCATGTCAAGCGACATTTTGATATTGTTGCTAAAATCATTGAACGTATCGTTTTTATTTAAAAAATTATTTTTGCTTCTCGCAGCTCTTCAATTATGGAAACTATTTCATTGTTATGATTACTATGACCAGCTGATTGTGATGCAACTAGAAGTCTCAGTCTATTAACGATCTCATTCGGATCATCCCAGTATACATAATTTGGTTTACTTGTATTAAGTGTCATTAGACCGCCCCCTTCATGAATAGATTTTGTACGACGGTTAGGTGTAGACATCGCACTAGGCGCGTTCATTGATGGAAACAGTTTTTTTATGATTGTGAGATATTTTTTAGAGCGATTACCCTTAAGAGCATCATTATGTAAGTGATTTCTTCTATGAGCATTGGTTTTTATTAAAATTTTCTGATATGATTCCAAATCCATTTCGTCATCGCCTTGGGGGTTTTTACGGTAGATTAAAGAATATAATCCCGGTGTTAGTTTCCACTTTTTCACCGGTTTCTAATATTATTTAGTTCATTACCATCTACAATTATTTTGGTTGCTCCCACATTTCATTTCTCCGCTTTTCTTGTAGGGGCCAAAGGCTTTATCAAGCTCGCCCTTTCACTCTAGCTCACTCAGATTTAAATTATAACTCACATTGCTTGTTACAGTATGCTGATTATTGCTTTCATTAGTTGACACAAAAGGTTGAGAATAGAATTGATCTTCTGTGATTTCCTCATCATATGTATCATGAGATACATTACTATAGTTTTGATCTACTTTAATTTCTTGTT
This sequence comes from Drosophila colorata, assembly GCA_035041545.1. Taxonomy (NCBI): domain Eukaryota; kingdom Metazoa; phylum Arthropoda; class Insecta; order Diptera; family Drosophilidae; genus Drosophila; species Drosophila colorata. Next base: position 16,468 of record JAWNLD010000023.1, read on the forward strand.
TTGTATAATCTTCATTTTTTTCTTTCTTCGTCTTTAAAGGCTGACTGGGTAGTATATTTCCAGTGATGAGTTTTTTCAAGAGGTTGCGTAATTGGTTTAAATGTCTCTTCTAGTTGATATTCATTTTCTTCTCTCCCAAATTTTATGCTTTGAAATTTTCGTTTTAATGCGTTTCTTGTCTTTGTTAATTCCTTCAGAATATGTTCCTTCATTTTCTTAAATGACGTAGTATACCAGTGGTTTTTGTTGATTGCGTAATTTGCTGTTTATTTGTTGTTTATTTGTTGTTTTTTGCTGTTTATTTGTTGTTTATTGTTGTTTATTGCTGTTAATTGGCTGTTTATTTGTTGTTTAGTGTTGTTTATTGTTGTTTATTTGCTGTTTATTGTTGTTTATTGTTGTTTATTTGTTGTTTATTTGCTGTTTATTTGTTGTTTAGTGTTGTTTATTGCTGTTTATTTGCTGTTTATTGTTGTTTATTGTTGTTTATTGCTGTTTATTGTTGTTTATTGTTGTTTATTGTTGTTTATTGTTGTTTATTGTTGTTTATTGTTGTTTATTGTTGTTTATTTGATTTGTTTATTCGATGTTTAATGTTGTTTATTGTTGTTTATTGTTGTTTAATGTTGTTTATTTGTTGTTTATTTGTTGTTTATTGTTGTTTATTGTTGTTTATTTGTTGTTTATTTGTTGTTTATTGTTGTTTATTGTTGTTTATTTGTTGTTTATTTGTTGTTGTTTATTGTTGTTTGTTGTTTATTGTTGTTTTTGTTGTTTATGTTGTTTATTTGCTGTTTATTTGTTGTTTATTTGTTGTTTATTGTTGTTTTTTGTTGTTTATTTATTGTTTATTGTTGTTTATCAAGCTGTTGTTCATCTCAGACTGATTAAATATAAAAGATATTAAAAGTTATATAGTCCCATGCAGTTAAAAAATACAAAAATAGTAATTGAATTTTAATTTTTATAAATCTTTATTAAATATTCTTTGATTCAATAGTAGAAACCTTAAACACAAGTGCCCACTGTTAAAAGTATCGAACCGTTGTTCTCGTTTATAATTGTATTTAATTTTATCTCCTAAATATTTGATTAGCTCTAAAGGTGGTGGTAAATTCACGAAGCTATCAAAATATCGACTTTCCTTCTCTGTTTTATAAAAAGCTACCCAATGTGTCCCACCTCCTGTCGAAGAGTCTAAATTAATGATGCCACACTCCCTTTTACGAACACGTTTTGGAAGTGAGTCTCTCATAAATACACCTCTGAAATTAGGAATAAATACACCTCTGAATATTAATGTTTGAATAGTGGTTTCTTGGGTCGCTGCAAAGTTCATAATATCAATGTTTGAAAGTGGTTTATTGGGTAGCTGCGCTAGAAGTTTTTGAAGAGTTGTTATACCGTATCCCTTTTGGTATGGCTTGAGATACAGACCATTGCCTAAAGCAATTGCTTCTATTTTTTTATTATGTCGCTTATTCTCCTCTAGCTGTTTTCTGGCGGTATTAGCACTGTTAATAGTTTTAACAATAGCTGAACCACCGGACGCAAGCCCTCCTAAGGCACCGATTGCTGTTAAAATCGGTACAAGCGGCAAGAACCCGCCCACTTTAGGCACACTTATTATTCTCGGGATTATTACATCTTTTTTCTTATCTCCAATTGAGTTGTCTATGACTTTCTTAGCTATTTGGATTGCCGAGTGAATATCATAAGGTTTCTTCTTTTTTAACATATTTGAAGCCACTCTAACTACATGCATAAATTTTTCTTTTTTTCACATGGTTTTGGCTTCTTTTTCCTCTGTTTCAGTCCCATGCCTGCCCAATTTTTCTTTTTTCATATGGCGTTGGTTTCTTTTTCCTTTTGATTGAGGCCCATGCCGAATTTTTTCTTTGCTTTCATTGCGTTAGTTACGAGATATGCTGCGGCTTTTTCTCCAAAACTGCTGTCAGACGCTTTAACTCGCTCCCACGTTCTTTCCGCTAAAACCAGATCGGCTATATGACGTTTCCTTAATTCTTTGTGGTTTGAGTATGCTGTATCATGCTCTCTGCAGGCGGCGTCTAATGGATTTATTCCCTTATCGCCGCGCTCCAAACGTGACTGGAGTTTTGTTCCTGGCCCACAAAACTGATAGCCTGGCAAGTGTAATTCTACTGGCAGCGAGTTTATTATTTTATTAATGATACCTTCTCCGTGGTAGACGTTAATTTTATTACTAAATGGTTTATAAAAGTGCATTACCATTTTATTAGCTCATTATTCTTCAAAGAGCTTTTAATGAGTGATGTGCTTATGAAAAAACCTTAACTAATATGCGTTTAATAAATAAGGAAAAACTGAACTAGTGAAGTGAGAACTTTTCGATTTAAAAAAATAATGAAAACCAAACGATCAGGCACAGTAGCCTTTTACCCAGTTTAATTAGAGCCCTAATTGTTGGACCTTCTAACTGTGGGAAAACAAATGTAATGATTAGTTTGATCGAAAGTCCCAATGGACTAAAATTTGAAAATATTTATTTGTATTCAAAGTCGTTATTTCAACCTAAATACGAATATCTAAAAAAACTTGTAGGCCCGATCAAAGGCATGGGCTATTTTACATATTCTGAAAATGAAAGTGTAATAGCACCAGACAAGGCCAAAAAAAACTCGATAATGATATTTGATGATGTAGCGTGTGAAAAACAAAATAATATTCGTGCGTACTTTTGCATGGGGCGACATAGCAACATCGATGCGTTTTATTTATGCCAAACATACACACGTATTCCGAAACATCTTGTGCGTGATAATGCAAACCTAATTCTAATGTTTAAACAAGATGCCCTAAATATGAAGCACATGAAACACGTCTATCAGGATCATGTAGGCGTTGATATGAATTTCGATTGTTTTAAGAAAATTTGTCAATTATGTTGGAAAGAAAGATATGGCTTTCTATTAATTTGTAAAGATGACCCCATAGATAACGGACGGTATAGACGAGGATTTGCAGACTTCATTCGAATTTGAAATATAACGACAAGAACGTTCATTGAAACTTCACTTACACGCAACTTGTCAAAATGTCAACAACACTTACGTTAACAGGATGCAGTTCAACTTTATCGGCAAACTACTTTCCGCCTATTATACTACATACGGATTATGAATGTGCTCTTATCGATTTTCACATGTATAACTCGATTCCAAATGTGGATCATGATAATAATTTATTCCATATTGGAGAACATGTATTCGCGATTCCCGTGGGATCCTACGAGCTAAATGACATAAGTAATGTTATATTAGAGAAAATGAAGGAAGTAGAACCCAAAAAAATAAATCATCCACTTATCGAGAGCAACAACAACACACTTCACTTCAGGTCGTGATTTCAACTAAGGAACATCCCATATATTTTGACAGAGAGCGTACTATTGGCAAATTATTTGGATTTTATAAAAGGGAGCTAAAGTCAAATACCGTACATACCTCAGATCAACCTGTCGATATATTGAAAGTGAATACAATTCGCTTGGAGTGTAATATTGTAAGCGGATCATATGTGAACGAAGAATCAAGTCATGCGTTGCATGAATTTACTCTCAACGTACCACCAGGCTATAAAATGAGCGAGAAACCTATCAACCTGATTTATTTGCCAGTGAACACGAGAGAGATTCAGTCATTAATTTTACGGATTGTTGATCAAGACGGAAATTTAGTTAATTTACGTGAAGAGAGCGTTACAGTTCGCTTACATTTAAGACCACGACAATGATTATTTACAATAAATATGCGTGTAATAACCCCACCTCAAACATTCCGAGTTCTAACACAGAGGAAACAAGATCAGTAAGGAGAACTCTTACACCTGCAAACAGATTATTTTTAAGCGCCATCAGTTCTAACCCATTGGGATCTTACGATACGGAACAGCAATGAGCGATATCTTGAATGTTCGAGAGAAGCCCTATTCCGGCGAGAGCATACTAAAAAAAGAATATCATAGTTACTCACCCTACCTTCAATCATTTAAGACTAATGATGAAGTTTGAATTACAATCCAAAATCGGGATCTTTATGTATTACCGAATGAGAGTTTTATTAATATTGAGGGCTCGATTTGTTTGGCTGACAACACACCTACTAACGCTGGTAAATTAAAAAACAATTGTATGGGTTATTTGTTTGATGAAATTCGATATGAATTGAATGGCATTGAAATCGATCGCACACGATTTGTTGGTACAACGACCACCTTAAAAAACTACATTTCAATCAATAAGAGCGAGAGTCACATGCTTAGTAACTCTGGATGGTTTAATGGATCTGATAAACAGCTAGCAAACGGTGGATATTTTAATTTCTCCGTTCCTCTTAAATTCTTAATTGGATTTGGAGAAGACTATAATAAAGTCTTGGAGAAGACTATAATAAAGTCTTGTTAAATTGTAAACATGAGCTTATACTACTCATGACTAAAAGCATGGAAGATGTATTTTATTCGAAAATTGGAGATGTTGAATTTAAACTGAATATTTCCAATATAACATGGAAAATACCACATGTAGCACTTAGCGATGAAAAGAAATTGGCAATGTTCAGTTTGACTAAAAACGGTGGTTCGTTACCAATAGCATTTCGTAGCTGGGACTGCTATCTTAATCCTGCACTAGCGGAGGGCTCCCATCATTTATGGAATGTTAAGCTTGCAGCCAACAGGGAGCGCCCCCGTTTTGCGATAATAGCATTAACACTAAATGGAGCACTAATTCAAAATCACTTGAGAAACATAAAGTGTACTTGAATTCTGAAACGTATCCATATGATGACATGAATGTTAATTTTGGACGAGAACGTTTCGCTAGCCTCTACGACATGTATGCAAATTTCCAACAAAGCTATTATATGAAAGAGTCTCGGCCGCTGCTTTCACCTAGCGAGTTTTTTAAGGAAGAGCGCCGTTATCGTTACATTGTTATTGATCTTTCGCATCAGAATGAGGCTGTTAAAACGGGACCAATTGATGTGAGAGTTTCTATCGAACTGGAGAATGCAAGTTCTAGGAACACAAAAAGTATATTGTTTGCTTATGCATGATCGATTAGTTGAATATTCTCCGTTGACTGGATTAGTTCAGCGCATCGTCTAGTATAAGCATCAAAAACAAACTTCTAAAAATGGATCTGGAGCGAGTTGCTATTGATGTTCAAGGATTTTATGCGTCATTTAAATGCACCATATTATACCTATTATAGTTATAGAAAATAAATAAATAAATAAAAACAGCTCAATTAAAAAAATATAAAATTTATGCATTTTTATTTTCCATAAATTTCGAAATTTGAACATTCCATAATTACAAAAAGTTTGAATAAATTATTAAGTGCCATTGGTTTGAAGATTTTTATGTATTCTGCAATTTGTGAAATAGTTTGGGAAGTGTATTAAACTTTCTTCAAGCTCCAAATCCATTATGTTTGAAGCCAATTATTTTTTAGATAAAATTTCATTAAAAATTGTTTCTTAGCATCGCCCCTTACAATGATTGAGGCGAAACTGTTTAATGGCGTTAATATATCCTCCAGCCCTAAATATGAAATATCTCCATCCGACCAATCCAAACTATCTACATATTCTTGGGCTATTAAATTAGTCTTTTGATTTACTTCATCCAGCTCCTTTATATTGTAGGGTGGTTTAAAGTGAAAGAAATTTGGAATAACCGAACCACCCTGCATGAATGCTAGTTCCTTAACGAAAACCTGATTATCGTTTCCAAATACATATTGGAAATCAACCAAAACGCAAGAGTTTCTATCTACCTTCAACATCTTGCCTCAACTTTATGTAACATACTGAAAAGATTTAATGAGAGTCGGTGCCTTAAAAGGTGCGCGTACGTTAATTTAGAGTTAGTTTGATTCAGATGTCAACCAACATGACCACGCAACAGTTAAAAAAGCGAGAAAGTGTAGGAAGCCTCAAGATCATGGCCTCAAGATCATGAATTAATTTTCGGATTTGAATATTATGTAGATCTTAAGCTAAAAGTAAAGTGTGGATTTTCAACTACAAGAGCATTTACACCCATGATCTGGATGCAACAACATAAACGAAATTTCATTGGCCTAGAAAAGGAGGAGTGGATTCGATTGTTAACGCACAAGGAATATATCCAGTTAAGGCTTGAACAGTTTGAGTTCTTAATGCCTGATACAATAGTTGACCACCCCCTACTTGATACAGTAAAGTGTCATTTTAGGTATAGAAAACCGGAAAATCAATGTATTTTAGTATTAAATCAATATGGTAATAAAATTGAGTTTGATAGCGAATCCTGGCGATCGTTTATACGATTGGGTATATTTTTTACATCTTTCTTATGTTGGAATACATTATTGAAAAATCAAATTACAAGTATATATTATAACCATATTATTCCCAAATGTGCAATGACTCAAAGAAATGATATACGGTTCACCGATTTAAATGTAACCTATAGAAATGACGAAGAGAAATGACGAAGAAATAGATTTAACTCGTTTATGCTTTGAAATTTCTAAAAAGATGGGACGAGAAATAGAAAGAGATGCAAACAACTATAGAGAAATATTTTTAAAAAAAGAGTCAGCTGTATAAGTAGGCTCCCAGTATCAAGGCTGCATTCAGTTCTAATTTTATCTTGAAGAAGTACAGTACAGAAATGGGATTAATTTCAAAATTTGGCTACATCTCCATTGTAAAGAAAATTGATGATTTTCTAGCCGAATTTGATGGGATGATTTTTCCTGAGCATCAACGGCTATTGGCGGAATACCGAGAATATTTCACCAAATACGAAAAATCTCATATTAGAACATCGCAATACGGAGAACATTTAACAATATGTCCCTGGTCCTCAGATCAGACAATAAGTGGATGTGACACCTGCGCCTGTCACTTTTATATTATACGAATACAAAAACTAGAACGCCTTATATCACAGTACACTAAATTAAGTAATAGAATGATACATAAAACTATTTAATCCTAAGTAGTTTAATCCTAAGCTAGAAAAAATAATTTAAATAAATTGTAGTATAAACAAACCAATAAATAAATTGACAAAAAATCTGTAAAATGAAAACATGTTGTCTTTCTTTTATCCCATACATTAGAATTTACGATCGAACCTTTTTCTCTAACAAAACCTGTTTACAAGTGTGCGCCGCACTTGTGTTCCTTCGCCGTGTAGAAAAACGGTCTGTTCACACTCTTCAGAAAAGGGAGAGCAAATTAAATGCGCACGTGCCTGATCAAGCTCTCAAGCCACCCCTGAAAAAGTAAACAAACAAGTCGATGCGTTCATTTGTGCGCACGTGATCTCATAACCCTCTCCCAATTAAAATCTGAATTTTAATGAGCGGCCTCTTATTAAACCAGTTTTTAATGATCGGTCCCTTTTCCCACCACCGAAAAAGTAGATGAACAAGTCGATGTGTGCACTTGTGCGCACGTGAGCTCATAACCCATCCTACTTAAAATCTGAATTTTAATGATCGGACACCCACTACTTCAGAAAATCTGAAAAGAGGACAGTTACTAAAATGTAACGGCCACTTTCCTCAGCTCCCCCCTCATCAAAAGGTCACAAAGGCCCATGACGATTGGTTCCCTCACTTGTCCCTCCCTAAAAAAGGATCACGTACCTGCATATTAACGATCGGTCCCCCGCAAGCCCCTCCTTCAAAAAGGGTCAGGTGCCTGCATATTAATTAGGGTCAAGTAGGGTCATAAATCATTAATTATTCACATCACGTAATTAAATTGACAGCAACTTCCTGTCACAGAACATACAGTTCCCTACTACTGCCGTACATGACCGTGGAGGCGCCATAGCGACACGCTGCCGTCCTCCGGATGCAGAGTCTCCCAAACGTTGCCATTGAAATCGTAGGTGCTCATTAGCTCGCCACGCCCATACGATTCGCCGCCAATGATGTGCAGCGTGTCGCGCCAAACGGCGGCGCCGTGCGATGCACTGCCCGACGGCGCCACCGAGTGCTTCGGATGCACCGTTCTCCAAACGCCGTGCGCCCGCAGCTCGCCCGCAGCTGGCTGCAATCGTCGCCGCCATAGCCATCATTGCACTCACAGCTAAGCAAAGGGGAGAATTTGTTGATTTGAATTCAAGTTAATATCTGTGGAAATATTTCAATATTTACCGCTCCTGCTCCATTTGGCATATGCCGTGACCCCGCAGCTCGGTGCAGTTGTTCGGACAGGCGGCCACGTTGCAGGCCTCTCCTCTGTACATGGGATCGCACAGGCAGTCGCCCTCGCTGCACGTCCCATGACCCGAACACTCCACATCTGTGTGGGGAGGAAAAGAGAGTTTGGCTTAAAATTGTACTCAAAAGGGAACGCAAAAAAAGATAAAACCCATGATTGAGATAAAAAACCTCCCAGTGAAATTTGTACTATATAATAAACTATATATTTATATTATTTTATAATTCTTATACAATAATTACACTTGCCCGCAAAGTAAAATCAAAATTTCTATAAATTAGAGGCCATGAAACTTAAATTCTTATTTTTGGGAAAACGCTGTTTAAAAAGTTTCTTTTTTTTTAAATCAACAAATACAAAATAAAAAAGATTTTTGAAAATCCTTTAAAAATTATCTTTAGAAATCTATCAATTAAAATAGCATTTACATAATTTCAATTTTTTTTATTATTAATATTTTTTCAGGAAAAATAGTTCTTTAGAAATGATAGTTACTTTATTTAATGCAAGTTATTTTCTTTAAATCTCTTTATCGATTTTAAATATTCATAACACTTAAATGTTAAATGCCAAAGGCCTAAAGATATAAATATTTCTAATTCTAATTTCTAAAAATTCTTGCCAACTAATGTCATTTATAAAATGTCGAATTAGCGACTGACCACTGTACTTACAGCAATCGTTTATTTAGCAACGAGTGCATCTTATCTTTAGTGCCCGGTTTGAGGCGCAATAAGCGCTATAAACTTTCATGCCATGCATTTAAATTGCAATATAAAAAAAAATGACTTGGGAATTCCTCGAACTACTTAGATAAATTCATGGAAATAGAATGAATGCCCAAATAATAAAAATAAACTAATACTTGCAAGACTAATAAGGAAGTAGTTATATAAGTCGTGTCATTTGCTTTATCCGGAAAATTGTCTCTATTATAGTATTTCTATCTAGATCAGTTTTGTATTGTTATTTGGGTAGTATTTGACTACTATTTAGTATTCTTATTTGTTTAACTATTAGTCAAAGAAATGCAACTATGTTTCTGCGACTTGTCGAAAATGAATGTAAATTTTTTTGACTTTTCAATAAGTCACCGGTTAATTCCACGTGATTCCTTTAGCTTTTCAACCGCGCCCAAGCTAACTTACCATCGCTATCCGTGGGACAACCGTTAATTTTGTACGTCAGATTGAAGCCGGACATGTTGTAGGCATCATCGCTGCAGAAATGGAGCAGCGCTGTGCCCGATCTCGCGATGACCTGCGGCACACGGCGTATGGAAAAGTTGACCCGATACATGAGACCACTGCAAATGAACAGGAAGAGAGAAAGAGAGAGAGAGAGAGAGATTAGGTAATAGTTTCCTTTAAAGTAGCTGTCGATGAACTCACCTGAAGACGGCGAGTAGCGGCGAATCGACGCTAGAATGATCCCAGCCGCATTCGGTGGCAAAGTCGCGCAGATGTATACGTATATTGGCGGCACGCTTCGAGCTGTGCCGGCGACCCCAATGCAGATGGTGTGCATCAATTAGCCAGCTGCACTTGACGCTCACCGAATAGTTGCCCCAGCCGTCGTGTATGGTGCCCATGGGGTGGTACATGCTGTAAAACGGAGAGTGGAGAAAGAGTGCGGAAGAGTGAGAAAATGCGCTGTAATAAATATAATTTCGTCATCGTTTTTGATGCAACATCACTTGGCTTCAATTCAGGCTCACAATTACGTATGTAAATTGTGGCTAGATGCTGCTGCTGCTGCCAAGATAATTGAATTTGCCAGCCAACGCAAATGCAAGCTTCATTCAATTGAAGCACACACAATGAGAATCTTGTAGCATATGGCATGAGGGAGCTGCGCGGAATGCGCAATGAGGTACGTGCAACGTGGCGAATATGCCGCAGCAGAAGCACCGCAAATACCGCCGCTGCAACGCTCTTTATTATTGTAATTGTAGTGGCCAGTCCGTCCGTCTCTCAGTCCGTCGCTTCGCTCGTATTCGTTTATAAATAACTGTTTTCATTTCATATTGTCCCAACTAAGATATCGACATAAGTAGTGTATATACATATATATAGCACAAGCTACGCTTATTACTTGGCCGGTGTTTATTTTTCAACTAGAAAACAATTAACAGACACTGGCCCCTAAGAGCAAAGGCAACTAAATACACATTAGCGTACATGGCGAAGAAAACTCAATGGAAAACTTACGACGCAGTCTGTCTATTTCTGCGAAAAGTAATTTTTTAAAACTAAACAAGCAGCCTAATAAATACCTATATATATGTCATTGATCTTAGATTTTATTCTTGTAGATTTTCTGTTTCAAACTATCTTTATTTAAATGCAGCTAAGTTTAAATGATTTATTTACAAAAAACAATTATGTAAATTGTGTTTCGTATTCTCTTATTCCATTCAAAAGCCAACTTTTATGATATGATAATCAGATATATTTAAGAATTTAAGAAATTTTCTATACAAAAGTGTTTCATAATACAAAAATGCGTAAGCTGTGCATATTAAAGCAATATAATGAATATCGTGTTCATATAATGCGCTAATCCCGTTCGCGTTCACAAACATATTTTCTGTATATAATAAGAAAAAAAGCAGTTGTGCTTACACTAAGAGAAAAACACCCTTCTATCTTCTATATGAATTTAATTTAATTACAAACTTCTTGGCTTTTTCTCCAAGTGCAGTTTAAGCAACATATCTTTAAAAACTTAGGAGACAAACTCTTAGACAAAACCAAAAAAAAAAAATCATAATTGGAAAAATAAACACAATACAAGCGAAGAAGAAGTGAACTTGCGGGAGAAGTCAAAGAAGTAAAAACAATGAACAGGAAGAGAGAGAGAGAGAGAGAGAGAGAGATGAGGTAATAGTTTCCTTTAAAGTAGCTGTCGATGAACTCACCTGAAGACGGCGAGTAGCGGCGAATCGACGCTATCGCCATCGTAAATATACGAATGATCCCAGCCGCATTCGGTGGCAAAGTCGCGCAGATGTATACGTATATTGGCGGCACGCTTCGAGCTGTGCCGGCGACCCCAGTGCAGATGGTGTGCATCAATTAGCCAGCTGCACTTGACGCTCACCGAATAGTTGCCCCAGCCGTCGTGTATGGTGCCCATGGGGTGGTACATGCTGTAAAACGGAGAGTGGAGGAAGATATATATATATATATATATATATATAGTTATCTATTCTGTGAAAATTTGGCGAGAAATTTCAAAATTACGACATGCTCAAATTTGTTGCAAATATTAAAACCGAGCGCGAAATCCAAGCTTTCATTTTAATTATTTATTTTTATTTTATTGTACTGTGTATGAATGCAGAAGGGTTTAATTAAATGCATGTAACGACAGCTCGGCGCTGGGGTCAGGGTATCTCCTAGTCGGGAACTCCCGACTAGAGCTATCGTACTTTTTTTTTTATATGGTGTGGTGAATGTGGGTAAAATCCGAACTATTAAACCAAATTTAATGCCTCTAGCTCTTATAGTCTCCAAGATATGTCAAGAAAACCAAGTCTTAAAATAGATTGTTATCGATAATTATAAAACGGAGCAAGATATCGAAAAAAAGATAAACTTGTACTGCGTATGGCTAAGCGGAATCTATTGTCGAAAAGTTTAGGTCTGAAGCTTTTGTAGATTCCGAGATCGCTGCGTTCAGACAGACGGACAGACAGACGACCGATTTGCTTTTTCTTGATATGAGGGGCGAATGAGGGGAGGTATCCAAAATCCGAAATATTTAAAATCTGCGTATTACATACGAGCACAAATTAAACTTAATTTGATGGTTCTAAGTCTTAGAATCGAATTTTATCGATAGTAATGAAACTGATGAAACTGAAAATGATAAACTTCTACTGCGTATGTGTAATAAGTAAGTAAGTAAGTAAGTGTAATAAAATGAAATAAAAAATTTAAATAAACTGTCCAAAAATTCGTTAATTTTCAGGACGTAGCAAGATCATCGAAATCTGTGTACAAACCAAAGCGCAAGTCTGTAGTACTTGATTTGATTTTGATATAACAGCCGAATGGGAGATATATCTAAAATCTGAAATATTTATAATCTGCGTATCCTTTACGAGGACATATTAATTTTGTGGCTCTACCGCTTATTGTTTCCGAAAAAATCGATAAATATCGGTAGTAAGAAAACGAAGCGATAATTTTAAATATCCGTAATCTGCGTATGGCTTACACGAACTTAAAAAACCAAACTTTAATTCCTAGCTCTTATTGCAGCACTTGCTGCAAATGGGATTTTCAAATTTGTCAAATTTTACCACACATTTTCTTTAATTACTTCTGTGTTTCTAAACCGATTTTGTTGAATCTTAATTCAATCGATTTTTAAACTGCTGCGCTGGATTTCGTGAAGGTCTTTTTCTGCGCCTAGGAACTGCATGTGCAGTAGTTTTGTTTATCGGAGCCGGTTCAACAATTTGGACTATTGTCAACTCTTCAAGGGAATCATTCGGAAAAGCTCTTGGAGAAAGCGACAATGATAACATTGGGCATACATCCAGTTATTGACGTGGTTGGACAGATGTAGAGGATAAAGAAGATGGAACATTCAAAAATTAAGACTCTTACCGGAGAGTAGTTTAGTAGTTACTAAACATTTCAATGCTCGAGTCAAAGTCGCTGGAGAGCTGTCTAGCTACATTATTTAGTTTTTAAAATTGATTTCTCACCGGCACGACCGGCGCAATCAGAATGCACCCCCAAGTGCAGCTCGCCCTAAGTAGGCCAATTAGTGAAGTAAGTATACCTTCTAGGCTGTGTTGCACAGTGCCGAGATTATCTGGTCGCTCTCAGGGGCTTTGAAGGGAAGGGCCCACGCGACATTGTCAGCGTCGAAGATAACACCCGACAGACTGTAATCACTAATAATAATAATAATAATTAATAATAATAATATAATAATAATAATAATAATAATAATAATAATAATAATAATAATAATAATAATAATAATAATAATAATAATAATAATAATAATAACAATAATAATAATAATAATAAAATTAATAATTATAATGTTGTTCTCTATTATGCTTTGTACTGAAGTTCGGCTGCCTGCGACGCAGCTGCATAGCTTTTAGTCTCAAATAAACTTTAGCCGTAATAGGTTATGGGCCCAGGCAGCTAAAAAACTGCGCGAAAATTCGAAAAGATTCGTGTGAGACTCGATTGCTAAAATTCTGCAAAATGAGTTCCCTATTTTCAATTCAGAAACTGGACAGTGAAAATTATAGTGCGTGGTCGGTTCATATGAAAAGTCTGTTGATACATTCCGATCTATTGTCAGTGGTGTGCGGCCGGTTGGTGAAAAATAAAACGATACTGCAGAGAAAAAAGCGATCTTTGATGGCAAGGATGAAAAGGCTCTTGTGAGTATATTGCTTAGTGTAAACCGTCGCAAATTAATCATGTAAAACATTGTAAAACATCGAGTGAAGCTTGGAAAAAGCTAGGTGCGATTTACATGCCTTCTGGCCCTGCGCGAAAAATGCAATTGTTTAAAAAGCTATTGCATATAAAAATGTCGAATACGGAAAGTATTTGTGAACATTTAACAAATTTTTCTAATTTGGTAGAAAAATTAGCTGAAATCCAACAGACGGTGCTTGATAAAATGCTTGCAATAATTTTGTTGGCAAGTCTTAGTGAGGAATACGAAAATTTTGGTGTCGCCATGGAGACACGAGACTCGCCCTTGAACGCTCTCAAAGTAAAATTGTTAGAGGAAGGGGAGAGGCGGAAGGCGAACGAGCTAGTTTCCGAAAAATCAGACCAAAAAATATTTGCGTCGCGCAAGGATAGCGGTAAAAAGAATGAGTCGAAAAGAGACATGGAAATGTTGGTTGTAGATGTGTTGTGATGTGTAGATCAAAAGACAAATCTGGAGGATCGAAAGAGTACAACAAAGTAAAGCCAAGTGAAGACAAAGTAAATGAGAAGACTTTTTCGGTATTTGCTGTTAGTGCAAATGAAAGTGTGAACGAGCAAAAAGTGCATGGTGTCTAGACAGTGGAGCCACTGCTCATTTGTGTGCAGACAAGTCGATGTTTGTTTCTCTTCGAGAGCACAAAGAGAAAATAAAACTAGCAGGCGAGAATTACATAGAAGCAGAAGGGTGCGGCAATGTTTTGTTGTTGTGGCAAGGAAATACGATCAAACTTGTTGATGTATTATATGTAAAAAATCTGCAATGTAATTTTATATCAGTGTCTTGTGCAACCAAAATGGGTTTTAAAGTAGATTTCGAGAAAAACGAAGCACGCATAAAGAACAGTCACGGAAAAACGGTGTTAATCGCGAAGAAAAAAGATGACTTGTTTTTGTTTGAAAATAATCTAATTTGCCGCGAATGCAAATACAGCACAGCTTATAAAATGGCATAACCGGTTTGGACAGTTAAACTTCAACAGTTTGAACAAAATGATTAAACAAGACATGGTTTATGGCGTGCGTGCTAGTGCGAGTAACGTAGACGACTTCATATGTGAAACTTGTGCCAAATGCAAGATATGCGTACAGAAATTCCCAAAAACGTCGGAAAGTCGCTCGATAGACGTTTTGGGATTAATTCACTCGACATTTGTGGCGCTATACGTACGGTATCACAGGGCAGTTCACGGTATTTCGCCACATTTATCCGATGATAAGACGCGTTACATGTCGGTTTATATGCTAAAAACGAAAGACGAGATATTCGAAAAATTCAAAGATTTTAAATCACTTGTGGAAAAACAAACGGGAAAACAGATTATGGCCATTAGAAGTGATAATGGGCGTGAATACATTAATGGTGTATTTGATAAATTTTTGGCAGATAATGGCATCAAGCGACAGCTCACGGTACCTCACACTCCGCAGCAAAATGGCGTAGCCGAACGTGCAAATCGGACCCTGGTTGAAATGGCACGGAGCATGTTGGTGCATGCTGGAGTTGGTGAGTCCTTCTGGGGTGAAGCGATAATGGCCGCAGCGTATCTGCGAAATAGGTCCGAGACCACAACGTTGTCCGATAAAACTCCATATGAGGCATGGTATGGAAAGAAGCCGAGTGAATCTCACTTGAAAATGTTTGGCACAAAGGCAATTGTTTTAAATAAAAGCCATAAAGCAAAATTCTCAGCAAAGGGTGTGGAGCATTTGTTAGTGGGTTACTCTGAGACGGCAAAAGCCTATCGCTTGTACAATCCAGTTAAACGAAGCGTAACTGAAGCCCGAGACGTTATCTTCTTGAAAAATGTATTGGTCAATGATAGTGGCCTGCCGTGTGACGAGTCAAGCATAGTATTGGTAGAGCCCCGTAATGAGCCAGTGTGCGATGATGACTGTCATCAACCAGATGAACAAGAGGCCCCAAATGATAACGGGGATACCGAAGAAAATCAAGAATGTCCTAAAAGGGGTCCAGGGAGACCCAAAACAATTCGTACTGGGCAGCCGGGTCGTCCTCGAAAAGAGTATAACATGTTAAATGTGATGGCTGCAAATGACATTGAGGTGCCCATCAGCGTTGAAGAAGAGCTAAAATCAAGTCATGCTGAAAACTGGAAAGCTTCGATGCAGAAGGAGTTTGATCACCTGCTAAACATAAAGACATGGAGCCTTGTCTTCACTGTAAAACGAGACCAAATCAAGATTGGTCGCAAAAGGATGCGGACAGCAGTATGGGGTCAATTACGCCGAGACGTTTTCTCCTGTGGCTTGTCAACGCGGCTGTCGAGCATGGGATGCATCTGCATCAAATGGATGTTTCGGCTGCGTACCTTAACAGCGAGCTCCATGACATCGTGTATATGCTGCAACCGGAAAGGATTTGTTGATGCAAAACATCAGAAGCGCGTACTCAAGCTGCATAAATCCTTGTACGGTCTAAAGCAAAGTGGCCGTAAATGGAATCAGAAGCTAGACAGTATCCTATTGCAAACTGGGTTTTTTCCGTGTGCTAGTGAGCGTTGTATTTATACTAGCAAAATTGACGGATACCGGAATATAGTTGTTGTAGATGTTGATGATTTATTATGAGCTTGTTCCAGAAAATAAGACATCGACCGCATAAAAGGACTCATATCAAATGAAGTTAACGGCGGAGAGCTGCAGCATTTCCTGGGTATGGAAATTGAAAGAGTGGACGATACTGGTAGCGTTTCCATAGGCCATAAGCAGTACATCGAAGGCCTGCTAAGAGAATATGGCATGGAAGATTGCAAGCCAAATGCAATTCCTCTAGAAGTTGGCTTCCGAACCAAGTGCGAATGCAATGGTTGTCCAGAGATGGACAAGACGCGCTATCAATCACTCATTGAGGCACTGCTATACTGAGCAATGACGACGCGGCCAGATGTAGTGCATTACGTGGCTAAACTGGTTCAGAGAAATGCAGATCCCCATAAGGAGCACGAAGTGGCAGCGAAGCGAGTCCTGCGATACCTGAAGGGAACAGCAGATATGTGGTTTCAGTACGTTCGCACAGGCATCCCTGTTCATTGCTTTGTTGACGCCGATTGGGCTGGCGATGGTTCTGATTGCAAGTCCTTCAGTGGCTGGGCATTTTTGGTGGCTGGTGCAGCGATCTCTTGGGAGTCGAAAAAGCAGAGCATAGTCGCCCTCAGCACTACCGAGGCGGAATACGTAGCTCTCTCTACTGCAGCTAAAGAGGCGGCGTATTTGAAAAAACTTATCAGCGAAATGGGCTTCGGGCCGATGCCGACCATTATGATTTACGGTGACAATCAGAGCGCACAATGCCTTACTAATAATTTTAAATTTCATTCCCGTAGCAAACATATAGAAATTAAGTACCATTTTGTAAGGGGAAATGTACAAGAATAAAGTTGTTGAGATAAAGTACGTTCCCACAGAAGACATGTTAGCAGATGTATTAACAAAGAATTTAAGTATTGTTTTACATGCTAAATGTATTAACTTACTAGGTTAAAAATAATGTTTTTGAACTGTAAAGATAGACATATAGCGTTGAGAAGGAGTGTTGAAATTATGTATATAAGCACCACTATATGTCTCTCTATCATTTTCCTTTCGTTTACTTGAAGCACATAGTATAGTATGCACATAGTTGTCCGCTCATAAGAATAACGGAACTTCTTCTCTATTATGCCTTGTATTGAAGTTCGGCTGCCTGCGACGCAGCTGCATAGCTTTCTAGTCTCAAATAAACTCTAGCCGTAATAAATAATAAATAATAATAATAATAATAATAATAATAATAATAATAATAATAATAATAATAATAATAATAATAATAATAATAATAATAATAATAATAATAATAATAATAATAATAATAATAATAATAATACTAATACTAATACTAATACTAATACTAATACTAATAATAATAATAATAATAATAATAATAATAATAATAATAATAATTATCTGCAGAATTCTTCTTCGCTTGTAGAATTAATCGTTGTGTCTGCTTGTGCAGACTAGAATATGTGTACATGAAATAAAAGACGATGATCTGTTTCGTTTCAAAGTAGGCGAGAGACTCTTTTAATGAGAGCAAACCAAAACTTATGAGCTAGAGGTGTGGAATTGCCACACCGTTGTAAAGTGCAAGCATTGCCAAATCAACACTCCTCAATACTTGCATTACAAATTTCTTACATTATTGTAACCCAAGCAAACCAGTACATTTCATGTGGCTTACTTTTTGCAAATTCTTTGTGAGTATATCAGCTACCATATTTTTTTGTTGGACAATATTTCAATTCAATTACATTATCTTCAAAACAATTTCGGATATGGTGATACTTAACATCTATATGTTTACTTCTGGCATGGAAAACTGGATTTTTTACAAGATTGATCGCGCTCAGATTATCAAGCTTAAATGTTAACTTCATTTCATTTATTAACTTGCTTAAATACATTGCCTCCTTAGCAGCTTCAGACATAGCCATGCCTATTTTCCTCAAAACACCATCCAGTTTTTCATTCCAGACACGGCCTGATTGTTTCAAGCCATACAATGATTTCTTTAGCTTCAGTACGCTTCCCGATCCGTCATTAAACTGCTCCGGCTGCTTCATGTAGACGTCATCCTCAAGATCCCCATTCAAGTAAGCTGTCGATACATCGAGCTGATGCACATGCAACTCATATTCTGCTGCCATGGCCAATACCATGCGAATAGTTGCATACCGGACGACTGGCGAATAGGTTTCCTCATAGTCAATGCCGAATTTCTGACTACAACCTTTAGCTACTAAGCGCGCCTTGTAGCGCTTAATTTCGCCTGCTGGACCTCGTTTCAACGTGAACACCCATTTGCAGCCTATAGCTCGTTCACCCGCAGGAAGCTTGTCTCCTTGCCACGTTTTATTTTTTAGTAAAGCACCGTACTCCTCCTGCATTGCGTGCATTCATTCTTGTGCCTGTGGGCCTGTCATGGCCTCACTTACTGAACCTGGAATTCCGATATCCTTGCAGCTCATCATATTTAGTACATTGTATTGTTTACGTGGTCTTCCTCTTAGACCCGTTCTGATCAGTTTTTTCGCTTTCATAGCTTTGGTCATCTTGTATATCGACCATGTCGTCATCAGTGTCCTCCTTATTCTGCGACTCTCTGTCGTGTTCCGTGTTCAGCACTGCCTCAAGATTTACAGCTGTTTATTGTATGCATCTCTCCACAAAGTATACGTCACGGCTCACTTTAAATTCACCTGTCTCCTTGTCATATAATCGATATGCTTTCGAAGTTTCAGAATATCCGACCATTATATACTGCTTCCCTTTTTCTTGGAATTTTTTCTTTTGACTTTTGTTCAAAACAATAGCGATCGCTCCGAAAATTCCCAAGTGTTTTACTACCGGCTTGTGCCCGGTCCATACTTCATAAGGAGTGACACCCACTAGCGCCTTTGTTGGAGACCTATTTCTCAAATAAGCAGCACATGCTATAGCTTCAGCCCAATATGATTCATCCATACCTGCGCTATTTAATATTGCTCGTCCCATCTCTAGTAAGTTATGTTGAATCTTTCAGCAACTCCATTTTGTTGCGGTGTATATGGAACCGTAAGCTGCCGACGAATGCCCAATTTCTCCAGATACATATCAAATGCCTTGTTGGAATATTCAGTGCCATTGTCGCTTCTTATCGCTTTTATTTTCATACTTGTCTGCCGTTCAACCATGGTCAGATGGTTCTTGAACACTTTTAAGACCTCAGACTTATGCTTTACATGCCTCCGATCGACAATTTATTCATTCACCAGTTCTAAAACATCTTTGGCTCTTGTTTCAGACTTTCCAAATGGCTTCACATGACATTTATTTTTTAAACATGATATGCACTTCATATAAACAGCTGATCCCGCAGACTCAAATGTCAAACCACGAACCATATCTTTGGTTTTAAGCTCATGCAAACTTTGCATATTCAAATGGCCATAGCGCTCGTGCCATTTCAACAATTCGTCATTTTCTTTACTAAAACACAATCTTTCACTTTTTCTTTAACTCGCACATATACAAGCCATCAACATTTTTGGCTGTTAGTATCTGACCGTTGTCATTGAAAGTTGCGAACTCCTTAGTAAATTTTACCGTGCATCCGTTTAGTACCGCCTTGCCAACTGATATAAAACTAAATTGCAGTTCTGGTACGTACAGCACGTTGTTCAGTGTAATTTTAAAGCCTTTTTGGCTATTAATTACCACTATACCAAATCCACTCGACGTTATTTGCTTATTTCCAGCTAGCTCAATATCTTGTCTGTATTCCTCGAATACCTTAAACAATTCGCGTCGCGCACACATATGTGAAGTGGCGCCACTGTCGACGCACCGAGCACCAGCACTTATACTGTCGCTAATCTTTGCTACTCCAGCGAACGATCTGCTGCTGCTCTGGTTGTCGTTTTTCCTGTGCTCTTTACGCTCTCCATCGCTGCAGTCCGCCAACTGCTCTCCGATACGACAATTTGCAGCGAAATGCCCTTTTGGCCGCAGTTCCAGCACTTTCCATCTCGTAGCTTCGTCTTCTTAGCACCGTTATTTTGTATATTCCAAGATTTTTCTGTCTGCTTTTTGCCTGCAGACTGCGCCGCAAATGCTTGCGCGCTCACATGTTGTTCATTGCTTTTGCGCCTTTCCACTTCTTCTATCAACTTGCTCTTTATTACGCTGAGCGGCGGTAAGTCGTCGCGCACTTCGAATGCAACAACAAAGTTTTCGTTAGACGACGGCAAACTCGCCAATAACATAATTACGAACAACTCTTCGTTCAAAGAAATACCAATTTCTGCGAGATTTTCAACGATTTTTGAAAACTCCAATACATGCTCCTGCACGTTGTCACCTTCCTGCATACGTTTTTGAAGCAACCTTTTAAATAATGTCACCTTGCGAACTGGATCTGATGGCTGATGCATCTTTTTCAGATCATCCCACATCTCCTTCGCACATCTCCACTTATCTGTGATGCGCACATGGACAAAAATAACACTGCAATTGCCTTTTCATTTTGGTTCTTCCACAAACTGTATGCCGCTGTTGACTCATCTTCCGGCTTCACGCTTTCGCGGGACACGAGACTGCCCACAAATCCTGATGCGTCAACACGCTCCTTATAAGCACACACCATGTGTCATAATTGTTGTCACTCAGTTTTTCAATATTATACAGTGAACTCATTTTCACAATTTTCCAAGCTTGTTGCTTACACAGTTTTCTCTTAACATAGTTGACATTTATGTCTTCTGTTCAATTTCACGCATATATATTCTTGCCCTGGGCGCTTAACCTGGGCCCATAACCTGTTGTCAGAATTCTTCTTCGCTCGTAGAATTAACCGTTGTGTCTACTTTGTGAAGACTAGAATATGTGTACATGAAATAAAAGACGACGATCTGTTTCGTTTCAAAGTAGGTGAGAGACTTTAATGAGAGCAAACCAAAACTTATGAGCTAGAGTTGTGGAGTTGCCACACCGTTGTAAATTGCAAGCATTGCCAAATCATCAACAATAATAATACTAATAATAATAATAATAATAATAATAATAATAATAATAATAATAATAATAATAATAATAATAATAATAATAATAATAATAATAAAATATTCATCATCCGATGTCGCAAAGAGGCGAGGGGCACGTCGGAAGCTCATTCGCATTACTTCGAAATGGGGCCCCATACGCGCTATTCCCTCTCACCGTTAACCCAGGCTGCCTCTTTTGTGTGTCTTATTACCTTGCGTCCAAATCTCTTTTTTTTAATAGCAAGATATCGGCAGCAAATCTCGGCATCAGCTTCAAGTAGTCTTCGCTATTTATCATTTAGTGTATGATGTTCTGAGGAGTAAAAATTTAAATTTTAACAGCTTCTTCACTTTAATTTTTGGTCCATCTTTCCCAGTGAAAAGTAGCATGCTCGACACAATTTTTTTCTGTGTCAGTATACACGCAGCTTTCAACTTCGCTTTTTCCAATAGAGTTCAGGAAAGAGACCCTGTTGATCTTGCCTAGTTTGTTCAGGAACCCTAGGCATTGCCATTTAAGCTCAGATACCACCCTACAAGGAGTCAACGTTTTTATTGCTGCTGGACTGTCCCAGAAAATTGCTATGTTTTTATTAGTGCATCCTCTTTCAAGGTTAACTGAGGCACACCGCTCTATGGCCTGTATCTGAGCTTGGAAAATGCTTGCGAATTTCCCTAGGGATTCGTGGTAGCGGACTCTGGGCCCACAAACCCCAGCTCATGCTGGCTCATGCTCATGCCCGTGTTATCAAAGGCACCCTCAATATCCATGAAGGCACAGAGGGCCACTTCTTTGCCTTCCACCGATTTCTTGAAAGTGCTTGTGATTTCTACTAGCGCAGTCTCTGTCTCGATCTGCCGGCTCGATATCCGTGTTGTTTGTTGTGCAGAGGATGGTTACTTAAGTAGCTATGCCTTATGTAGTTGTCCACTATCTTTTCTAAGGTTTTGAGCAGGAAGGAGGTCAGGCTTATTGGCCGAAATGATTTTGGTTAGAAGTGGTCCTTCTTCCCTACCTTAGTAATAAAAATAATCCTGGCTACCCTCCACGCATTAGACCCTAGAGCTATACAGCCCGTAAAACATTCTGATAAGGTATTGCAATAACAAATCCAGGTCCATTTGTAGATGTATTGGCAGGATGCCTCTTGAAGATTTGTATGGCGAGAAATTGCCAACTGCCCACCCTATTTTGTGATCGGTGATAATCTTAGACGCCAGTTTCCAGTTTGGTTTCCTGGCCGTGATGCTCCCTGGCTCAATGATATCAGTTCTGGACACACCTGTGTCATAAGGGAAAATGAGTTTGTAGTAAAAGTGTCATCTGCTCCTCTTAATTTTCCGTAAAAGACCCATCGGTTTTCTTGACAATTTCTTTCTTCTGAGATGCCTCTGTCTTTAGAAATAGATTTGAAAACTCTAGATGAAGGTCCTGCTCTGTTACTACAGAAGTTGCGGAAATGGGATCTTTTGCTATCCGTATCCTTTGTTGTACTCTGTAAGTTTTGCAATGGAATTGATCCCATTTTTTACTGCTTCTCTTTGCTGCATTAAACAGTCGTCTCACTTCTGCTCTAAGTCTATCTAGTTTCTTACTCTGTTATAATCTCGTTAACACCTTCCGTCAAAAGTTCAACTCCTACTGCTGATCTTGCTTTCTTCCGTTCCTTTAGCCTACTCAGATTTAATCCAATAGTGGACTGATAGAGTTGTCAGTCTGCTCTTTTAGTATTCCTGATTTTTTTGTCGAACATTTTGCCTTCCTTAATGTTGCATAGTATGATACTAATATCCGACGTGGAACGTTCAGAAGAGACCCTCCAGTTTTGTAACATTCTGGAAAATCCCTTATTGCCGAATGTTTTGTCTAGTACTTCGGCCCTGTTCTTAGTTATAAGTATAATTATAAGGTCCATCTCTGGAATATAATTAAGCAGATACTCACCCCTACTACTGTCGTCTGTGCTGCCCCAATCTGTATTGTGTGCATTAGCGTCGCATCGCAGCAGCAATGGCAGGCTCTTGCTATTGCAGTAATCTACCACAGATTGTACCTAGGCGGGTGACGCTGTTGCATCATCTTCTGGAAAGTACGCCGATGCGAGCACCAGCTGTTTGCGGAGGTCTGTGTCAGCAGTGATGAGCAGTGCTACCAGATCTTTACTGCAAGCTTTCTTCACGCAGACCACAGTTCATCTGACGGCCCATTGCTCTTGGATGAGCACCAGCCTCTGGCCTAGCCTGGTAACTAACCTGCCGATGACAGCCGAAGCTGCCCTCGCGTGGAGCTGGTTGATTTGTACCACGCTGGTGCAAATCTTAATTTTCCGGCTCATCTTTCGAGAGCGTCAGATCTGCTAGCCGTCCAGCTCTTCGTCGCCAGCGCGCTCGCCGTTGCTGTGCACCCTCAGAGCGTCGAGGTCAAGGGCCCCTAGCGACGTATTGTCCACCTCCGACTCCATGACCGCAAGAGCCACAACTTCCGCTTGGGTGAACACGGCGAGCCGGGCATTTGCTGCTGGTAAGGTTGGTGTTGCTCCTAACCTTGTCTGGCGTCTCTTCTTCTTTTACGGCACTCTTCCTTATGTGGAGTCGGCATGCGAGCTGCCCTAATGGGGATCTTTGGGACGATCTGTTCCAGCCATACACTGCCATTCTCGTCCCTGCACTCCACGAGGATTAGGCCTGGCCTAAAGCGAATGCTGCTGAAGTTCAGGCTGGTGGTCTAGGCTTTCTGCATTTCACTTATCATCGCGCTCTCGGTCGTGGTGAGCTCTTCTTTTGACAATTGTCTCTTTGGGTAGTCCTTTGCCATTATGGCTACTTTGATGGTTTTGGTAGCGTTGGCATAGGATACCCGAGTCCTTTTGGCACTTTGTGTCGGTCCTTGCCCCACCGAGCTACAGCAATTTTCTAATTGTCTCTGTCAAAATCTGAGTTAAGAAAATAGCACACATGCACAAATCGCATTAGGATTCAAAGCAGAGCTCACGCATATGAATGTGCATATATGTATTTATGAATGTGTGCACACGCATACAGAAAACGTCTGCGCTTGCCGCTTGCCACCACGTGGTTTAGCCAAATTTCAAAGACATTTTCTTTAATAACTTCTGTGTTTCTAGCCGATGTTGATAAATTTTGTTTTAATTCATTCTTATTGAACTCCAGTACATTTATATATTGCCGAGCATCCCAAGTCGTAAGAATTTATATAATGTATTATTTATATTTATTTACATTTATATATATTGACGAACAACCTAAGTAGCATAAATTGTGGTTGTACTTGCAATTATAAATATATAATAAATCTATTTTAGTTTCTGAGATATACTCAAACAACCGGATCAAAAAAGCCGATTAAAATCGATAATACGCAAACTATAACCCTGTAATTTAAAATAAACTTGATCTGCGTATATTATATACGAACTTAAAAAACCAAGCTCTAATCCCTAACTAATCCATAACAGCTCTTGTAAAATTGTAAATTTTGTATAATTTTGACACACATTTTCTTTAATAACTCCTCCTAATGTTGAATTAATGAATCTTTTTCCCGTCTCCCAACATTAAAGACAGAAGTGATGAAAACAACATTGTACCCATGAATGTTGTTTCTTCTGACCCCGAAAAGTTTTCTGATTTGGCGATTGCTAGCACTGTTGATACTGATCAAAACTCCAGTGCTAATATACCGACCAAATCAAACGGTCAGTCAACCAAGTCTATAGCTCCACCAGTAGCTACTGAAGTGGTTCCTAATATGGCCCTTGCAGGTGTTCCACCAAAAAAACAAATCTTTGTTTCTAGGCATGACTCTGCTCTTACATCTGATGATGTCAAGGCCTTTATTCTGGCCCAATCTCAAGCAAATCTTACGGTGGAAAAATGTTAATTCGCATATACTCGGGAAATTTCTTCTTTAAAATAAGTGTTTCGTCCGAATATTTCAGCAGTATTTGTTGTAAAGAATTCTGGCCGGATCACATAAAAGAATACACTGCAACACCTAATGGTGTTGGTTTAAATCAATATATTGTGGTCTCTGATAGCACAAAAAACTAACATTCTCCCTCTCATTTGGCTATCAGAATGTAAGAGGTCTTTGTAGTAAACTTAGTAATCTATACCTTAATAGTCTATCTTTTCCTTTTCATGTCATTGCCTTCTCTGAAACATGGTTCAGGCCTGACATCCTAAATTCTGAAATTTTATCAAATTCTCTATGTATAGAAAAGATCGCACTCCTTGTCGTGGTGGTGGTGTGCTTATTGCAGTTGACGTTGATTTATTTGCGGATGTAGTAATAACAGACTTTGGCATAGTTATAGAATTTGTTGCTGTCAAATTGTACACTCATGGTGTTTGCATTTTCATTACTTGTTCGTATCTTCTACCTGCTTCAGATAATTCCATATATTCTTTGTATTTCTCTGCCTTACATTCTGTCTCCTCTATGCTTTCAGATCGTGATTTTCTTGTTGTTCTGGGTGATTTCAATATTGCCGGAACTAGTTGGATTTCTAGTTCAGACTATAGTGTGTTGACTTCCACGACCCAAAATGATTTTCTTGACGATTTATTTGGGATGTCATTGTGTCAAATCAATAGTATCCCAAATTCTCTACATAAAATGCTTGATCTTATTTTTGTTTTGGATCATTCTTTCTTATCTGTTTCCCGTACTGAGCCCATATCATGTCCTGAAGATCATTATCACCCCACTTTAGATTTCCTGCCCGGGTGCTAAGTACAGGCAGTAAACCTCCAAAGCGAGCTCGTCAATTTCGGAAAACCGACTTTGCTAAACTAACTCAGCTCTTATCCCAGACTGACTGGTCTCGGCTTTACATGTGTAGGGACATGGATAGTGCAATAACGATTTTTTATTCCACTTTAAATAAATTATTTGATATATGTGTTCCGGTTTGTAATTCACTTAGGTCTAACAAACCTATGTGGTTTACAGGAGAATTAAAAATATAAACTCAAAGTATGTATACAAATTTCAAGAAAACTGTCTCTTTCTTGGATTTCTCTCGATATCTGATTGCTCGATCCAATTTCTCTGTCCTTAATAACCAATGATGTAAGGATTACTTGAAAAGTTGAAGGTTACAGTTCTAGCGGGATCCAAGGCGGTTATATAATTTCGTTTTTGTGAAACGCATACCATCAACACTACCTTCAACCGTATTTAAAAAAAACGACAGCAGACTTAGATCGGGCCATCACCGATCTATTTGCTAAATTTTCTCAAACGACTTACAGTTCTCAAGATTATTAATTGGGTCTGCCTTATCCTTATCACGTAAATGACTCAAATTGCATTTTTGGACCTTTGATCACGGAAAGTTCACTACTACTCATGAAGCTTGAATTTTCAACAGGACCTGATGGAGTACCTGTCTGCGTGCTTAGGTATTGCGCTGAAGATCGAATGAAGACGTTGTATAACTTATTTAAACTGTCTGTGAAGCTATGTTCTTTTCCTAACATTTGGAAAGAATAATTTATTATTCCTCTCCTTAAAAAAGGAAGCAAGTCAAATGTTCTGAACTTGAGAGGTATTTCTAAGTTGTTTGCTATACTTAGCAGCTCCCTGGCATGATCATGTCTCTATCAAGGATGCTGACTAATGGCAGTTTGACAAAGAGAAGATTACTCTTCAGAAAATCCAAGGTGGAACAGCATATGCCGAAGGATTCATGGCCGAGTTATTATTCGGAATCTGGATACCTGTCGACCTCCAGTTTTTTTTTTCGACCTCCCGCGGTAGACGGGCTATGCCGCGTGGGCCTTCCCATTCACTAATGAGTCTGATGAGGCTCGAATAGCATTACCCCAGGCTTCAACCTGCACGGTTGAGCCTATTTCTGGCACCGCAGCTGTAGGGCTGCCGGCTTCCAC
Organism: Drosophila colorata; assembly: GCA_035041545.1. Lineage (NCBI taxonomy): Eukaryota > Metazoa > Arthropoda > Insecta > Diptera > Drosophilidae > Drosophila > Drosophila colorata. The sequence continues at coordinate 43,714 of JAWNLD010000023.1, forward strand.
CCTCTCAAGCGGTGATGTTGGTCACCAAGGGGAGGATCCAGAAAGAACACCAACTTCCTTGGATAAAGAGTTGAGTGTGCCACTTTCTCGTCGAGAAAAAGTTAATCCGGGCAGAGTCCGATAGAGGCATTGGTCTCTGAATCGGACTCTGACGTCACACTCACCGATCTCGACGACGCATCCAGAGAGATCTCTCAGAGATCCACGTCTACATTAAGACCCTGAGATCGCCTTTATCAAAATGACAAACCGCGAAAAGAAGCTGTTCAAGGCAGCTAACGCCAAAGGGCTCCTAAGAGCAGCTGCTCTGAAAGCTGCAAGGTGCCTCTGCTGACGCCAAGGTCGTTCAGACGAAAAGTCTTCGGAGCTCGGTTTGTCAAAGAAACCGAAAAATACTCATTCAGAGTCGACAGCGCCATCGTACAGTCGGATGGCGAGCGGAGTCAAGCTCGGTTTTATCGCGACTGATAGATCGTCACCTCTGACAACGGAGCAAATGGCAACGCTAAAGACGTCGATCTTATCGTCCACCCTGACGTTTGGTGTTTTTCCGTGAACAGATTGGCTCATGCTCGTCTGCTACGACAACAATGCAGCCGAGTGGGTGAGGGCGAAGTTCGCTCGAAATTGAGCTGTTGGAGGAAAGCCAGTTCCCCCGGGCGCACCTCATCCGAGGTTACTTCGCCAACAGCCTTGAGCTACCCAACGAGGCGGTTCTGGCGCACGTAGGTGCCCAGCATCAGCTAATAGAGGGTAGTGCAGCGGACCACGAGTGGTGCCATGCTGCACTTAGCCATCATGGTGGATGACTGCCGTCGCTGATTAATTGCGGCGGAAAAGTCTGGTACTGTTTTGGCAGGACCAGACTTATCCTTAAGAACACTTAAGACTCCCGACAAGGCAAAAGCGGTTGCCTTGTCCAACATTCCACGAAGGAAGAATGAGCACAATCAAGGTGCTTCAGGCGAACCTGCACCACGCTAGAGAATCGTCAGCCACCTTGTGCAGGATTTTCGCCCAGGAAAACATCCAAGAACCATGGTTGATTGGGAGCCAGGTCCGAGGATTAAGTAGCGGCTCATGTAAGTTGTTATATGACCGATTGGGTGGAGCGCCTCGCGCAGCTATCCTTCTGGATAAAAGCGTACGGCACTTTCCTCTAACAAACTTTATCTCCAGGGACTTAGTTTCGACAACCGTTGAGGTGGCTACGGCAGAAGGAGCGAAGGAAATTGTAGTGGCTTCTGCATATTTCCTGGCGACACCAAAGACGCACCGCCGATGGAGGTTCAGCGGCTCGTCGACTTCTGCCGAAGGACGAACAAACAGCTAGTCATTGGCTGTGACGCCAACGCCCATCACACTATCTGGGGTAGTAGTGACGTTAACAAAAGGGGTGAGTGCCTTCTTGAATATCTTTTGTGTAGTCAATTAGACGTATCAAATAGAGTGTGCAAACTCACTTTTATAAAAAAATGTAGGGAAGTGGTACTAGACCTCACTCTGGCGGCCCTAAGCAGTTCTTTATCCGATTTCATTAAAAATTAGGGAGTTACCGATGAGGCCACTCTTTCAGATCACCAGTACATCAGATTTGATCTCCCAGGCCAAGCGGAACTTCTTTCCAATTATTTTAACCCAATGAAAACAAATCGGGATTTGTACAAAGCCTTAGTGGCTTCGAAAGTTGATCAACTTGCTCCCGGCTTTAACTCCACGAGGGAGATATAATTGGCGTCAATACAACTTCAAGATGTGCTTTTATCCTCCTACCATGATAGTGCGGCCCTAAGACCCAATCAAGCGAAACGTGAGGTTCCCTGGTGGAGCGAAGGCCTGGAGAATCTGAGGAAGGAGGTCAGACGGCTCTTTAACAGGGCCAAGTCAAATATAGACTCATGGGACACAAACAGATGCGCGCTCACTGAGTATAATAAGAACATAATTACTTCGAAAGTGTGCAGTCACTTGCAAAAGCTACTAGATTGCGAAAGGTATTGTCCAGAGGGTCATCTATTAATGTGGGGCTCCTAAAAAGAACAGAAGAACAGGTTCTTACACACATGATCGACGGGAAATGCTAGAGCTACTGCTTCAGGTACATTTCTCTGGTTCTGTTATAAACCCCGAAAATGCCTGTAATGATGGGGATACTGAACCACTCATTTGGGGCCCCATATAACGAAAAACCCACTTTAAAACTTGTTCTGTGGTAAAACTTTATTTTAAGAAATTTTTGTAATGTGACATTTTTTTAAAGTTTTTTTCTCAGAGGTGAGTTTACATTTTTGATCATTACTCGAGAAAATCTCACAACCGATGTTAAAAATCTTTACGCTTCTTGAAAGTTAAGGAATACACAAATTAAGGAATTCTTTCCTTAAATGGTCTTTTAAATAAGACCGATTATTTGTCGTGCTTTTTTAGAACAAAATTACAATGGTCAAGACAAATTATGCTAAAGCTAAAACTCTGCTACTGCCGCTGTCGCTGTAGCCGCTGTTATCGCTGTTGCCGCTGTTGTTGTTGCTGTCGCTTCCTTTGTAGCTTGGCTAAGGTGTCCTATTCCATGGTGCGCTCCCACGGTTGCGCCGTTTGGTAGAATGCGCTGACGCAGCACAGGCTGAAGGGAGCATCTCCGACCTCATAAAGTATATATATCTCTATCAGGACGACGAGCTTAGTCGATTTAGCCATGTCCGTCCATCCGTCTGTATAAACGCAGCGATTTCGGAAACTACAAAAGCTAGAGACGTAAACTTTTTGACTATAGATTCTAATCCATACGCAGTACAAGTTTATCTTTTTTTTATTTTTTTTCTATATCTTGCTCCGTTTCATTATTATCGATAAATTTTTTAGACTTGGTTTTCTTGGCATATCTCGGAGACTATAAGAGCTAGAGCCATTAAATTTGATTTAATATATGCTCGTAATACGCAGGCTATCAATATTTCATATTTTGGATAAATTTAAAAAATAGAAAGTCAAGGATGTATAAGAAGTTCAGAGAAACTCCCTGTTTCTTGGATTACTCTCGATATCAGATTGCTCGATCAAATTTCTCTGTAATAACTAAGACTGAGAATACAGCAAGATACTAAACGGTTTTATAATTTCGTGATAGACAGCATGCTAGACACTAAATAAATAAATTAAAGTTCATTTAGTTGCTATAATTTTACCTGAAAAAAGACAATGCTAAAGCTTTAAATATTATCAAAAAATCCAAAACCTAAAAACGCCAAAATGCCCGGCCCTAATTTCGCGCCACTTGAATTGGACATGAATTAACTTTGACCGTTATCTGTGGCACCTTAAAAAAAAACACTAAAATTGGTGTAGTAAAGCCTTGTTCGAGACGGACAAATTAAAGCTTACAAGAACTATTTATAGGCAAAAACGCGAAGATAATCAAGAAGAGCTGACACGGTATATTCACATTTTTAATTAACGAGTCTAAGGCCCGTTTTCACATCTTGCCGATAAAGTTGACTGTAGCTTTAGTACACTTTACACTAAAAGCAGCCTTTGACTTTTTTCGTTCCCACTTAATTTTAACATAACAAAACAAAACGTTTAAAATTTATGACAATGTGGCATTCGGGGTCCTTAAATGTGTCACACTCTAGCAAAGGAGTAGAAGATGGGCAACACTTGTCGGAAATGTTGCCAGTATGCGCAAAAAGGAGTTTGGCATTTGAGTGTATATTGTGAATTTTTTAATGAATCGAGCAAATAAAATAATGTCTCGGGAGAAAATAAAGAGGTGCAAAAACAAAAGTTCCACGGCGTTGCCATATGCAGAGCTTCAGCGAGTGGGCAACACTGAAAACTGAACTTGGTTGCCATATTTGTCAACTCGGTGTTAAGCACTTATTTGATGTGAAAATCAAATTTCTTTTATCTACAAGCTTATCTACCTTGTAAGGTTGTCGGCAAGATGTGAAAACGGGCCTATGTATGGAAAAAACATGAAAAGAAAAGCGTAAAAATTGCATGACTTTTGCAAATATTAGGGAAAAATGTGGTGTCAAGGCGAGTATCAAAACGTTGTGTCTTTTTATTTCAAATGGTTAGCATATAAAAAGATTAACAATCAAGAATAAGATTAAAACAGTTTATGATCGGACATTCGGTTCGGAGAGGCATAGGGTGGTCTTCTCGGACTAGAACAAATGTATTTTGGAAGGCGCCAATGGCTAGTTACTAATTCAATGGCGTCGCTTACGAAAGTCATTATTTTGACCGGCTACATAGCAGAGTTGGAGTTGTGATGTTGTGGGGGACCATTTCGCATTATGGCACCTGCAAATGGATGTTTTTGTCAATCACAGTGAATGCGATTTCTTACTGTGGTGAATTGATAGAGGTATTTCTGTACTTTCACCACGTTATTGCACATCTGACGTGGATTCATCAACACGAAAATGCGCAAAATACACAAAGAGCCTAAAACGTATATATTAGCCGAAATTAATTGGCCGCCCTATTCACTGGACTTGAATGTCATTAAAAATGTTTGGCGATGGTTGACATGTCAAAGTATATGGATCAGGACAACAATATTCGAGTATACTCGAAGTAACCCAAGCCATCATATTAGCGTGGAACTCAATTTCGCTACACTATTTGGCTAATTTCAAAGCGGAATGTCTGAAGTTTTGAGCAGAAAAATGGCTCAACACACTATTCAAAAAAAGTTTTTATATCTAAAATACTCCAATTTCGTTAAATTTAAGTAGTGATTGTGTTGCAAACAATCGGAATTCTCTAAAATGTTTGTTGAATAAAGATTCCTATTCAAGTGGCGCGAAATTAGGATCCCCATTTAGGCGCTTTTAGGTTTTAATTTTTTGCTAAATTGAGTTTAATTACATCAACAAACTGCAGCGCAAGCAGACTGGTTGACTTGTGCAATTGCATTGTTGCCTGCCTATATTTTGTTTTTGCATTTTTACTCTTTGCATATCCATTCGGTTGGTTTAAAAAACTGTTCGATAGGTTCTCCGTTTTCCACACACTATTAAAAGAATGTTTGTATATCTAAAATACTCAAATTTCGTTTAATTTAAGTAGTGATTGTGTTGAAAACAATCGGAATTCTCTAAAATATTTGTTGAATAAAGATTCCTATTCAAGTGGCGCGAAATTAGGGACCCCATTTAGACGTTTTTAGGTTTTTAATTTTTTTCTAATATCTCAAGCCTAAGCGTTAAATCTTTAAATTTTGGAAAAATTACAATAAAAGAACACGTGAGGATGTTTAAAATTAATGCAAAATCTACAAATTTATACGATCTACACTCACAGTAGACACGATTTTTAGTGGTTTTGAACATGACCTGGCCCACCAATGAATAGGTAATACTAGCTAACAGCCAATTTGTATTGCTTACCAAACCCCATTTTTTCTGACTCATTTGGGGCCCCATATAACGAAAAACCCACTTTAAAACTTGTTCTGTGGTAAAACTTTATTTTAAGAAATTTTTGTAATTTGATATTTTTTTAGTTTTTTTCTCAGAGGTGAGTTTGCATTTTTGATCATTACTCGAGAATGTCACAGCCGATGTTAAAAATCTTTATGATGCTTGAAAGCTAAGGAATACACAAATTAAGCAATTCTTTCCTTTAATGGTCTTTTAAATAAGACCGTTTATTTGTCGTGCTATTTTAGAACTAAATTACAATGGTCAAGACAAATTATGCTAAAGCTAAAACTCTGCTATTGCCGCTGTCGCTGCAGCCGCTGTTATCGCTGTTGCCGCTGTTGTTGTTGCTTTCGCTTCCTTTGGAGCTTGGCTTAGGTCTCCTATTCCATGGTGCGCTCCCACGGTTGCGCCGTTTGGTAGAATGCGCTGACGCAGCACAGGCTGAAGGGAGCATCTCCGACCTCAGAAAGTATATATATTCTCTATCAGGACGACGAGCTGAGTCGATTTAGCCATGTCCGTCCATCCGTCTGTATGAACGCAGCGATCTCGGAAACTACAAAAGCTAGAGACCTAAACTTTTTGACTATAGATTCTAATCCATACGCAGTACAAGTTTATCATTTTTTTTTTTCTATATCTTGCTCCGTTTCATTATTATCGATAAATTTTTTAGACTTGGTTTTCTTGGCATATCTCGGAGACTATAAGAGCTAGAGCCATTAAATTTGATTTAATATATGCTCGTAATACGCAGGCTATCAATATTTCATATTTTGGATAAATTTAAAAAATAGAAAGTCAAGGATGTATAAGAAGTTCAGAGAAACTCCCTGTTTCTTGGATTACTCTCGATATCAGATTGCTCGATCAAATTTCTCTGTAATACTAAGACTGAGAATACAGCAAGATACTAAACGGTTTTATAATTTCGTGATAGACAGCATGCTAGACACTAAATAAATAAATTAAAGTTCATTAGTTGCTATAATTTTACCTGAAAAAAGACAATGCTCAAGCTTTAAATATTATCAAAAAAATCCAAAACCTAAAAACGCCAAAATGCCCGGCCCTAATTTCGCGCCACTTGAATTGAACATGAATTTACTTTGACCGTTATCTGTGGCACATTAAAAAAAAAACACTAACATTGGTGGAGTAAAGCCTTGTTCGAGACGGACAAATTTAAGCTTACAAGAACTATTTATAGGCAAAAACGCGAAGAAAATCAAGAAGAGCTGACACGGTATATTCACATTTTTAATTAACGAGCCTAATGCCCGTTATCACATCTTGCCGATAAAGTTGACTGTAGCTATAGTACACTTTACACTAAAAGCAGCCTTTGACTTTTTTCGTTCCCACTTAATTTTAACATAACATAACAAAACGTTTAAAATTTATGACAATGTGGCATCTCGGGGCCCTTAAATGCGTCACACTCTAGCAAAGGAGTAGAAGATGGGCAACACTTGTCGGAAATGTTGCCAGTATGCGCAAAAAAGGAGTTTGGTATTTGAGTGTATATTGTGAATTTTTTAATGAATCGAGCAAATAAAATAATGTCTCGGGAGAAAAGAAAGAGGTGCAAAAACAAAAGTTCCACGGCGTTGCCATATGCAGGGCTTCAGCGAGTGGGCAACACTGAAAACTGAACTTGGTTGCCATATTTGTCATCTCGGTGTTAAGCACTTATTTGATGTGAAAATCAAATTTCTTTTATATACAAGCTTATCTACCTTGTAAGGTTGTCGGCAAGATGTGAAAACGGGCCTATGTATGGAAAAAACATGAAAAGAAAAGCGTAAAAATTTCATGACTTTTGCAAATATTAGGGAAAAATGTGGTGTCTAGGCGAGTATCAAAACGTTGTGTCTTTTTATTTCAAATGGTTAGCATATAAAAAGATTAACAATCAAGAATAAGATTAAAACAGTTTATGATCGGACATTCGGAGAGGCATAGGGTGGTCTTCTCGGACTAGAACAAATGTATTTTGTAAGGCGCCAATGGCTAGTTACTAATTCAATGGCGTCGCTTACGAAAGTCATTATTTTGACCGGCTACATAGCAGAGTTGGAGTTGTGATGTTGTGGGGGACCATTTCGCATTATGGCACCTGCAAATGGATGTTTTTGTCAATCACAGTGAATGCGATTTCTTACTGTGGTGAATTGATAGAGGTATTTCTGTACTTTCACCACGTTATTGCACATCTGCCGTGGATTCATCAACACGAAAATGCGCAAAATACACAAAGAGCCTAAAACGTATATATTAGCCGAAATTAATTGGCCGCCCTATTCACTGGACTTGAATGTCATTAAAAATGTTTGGCGATGGTTGACATGTCAAAGTATATGGATCAGGACAACAATATTCGAGTATACTCGAAGTAACCCAAGCCATCATATTAGCGTGGAACTCAATTTCGCTACACTATTTGGCTAATTTCAAAGCGGAATGTCTGAAGTTTTGAGCAGAAAAATGGCTCAACACACTATTCAAAAAAAGTTTTTATATCTAAAATACTCCAATTTCGTTAAATTTAAGTAGTGATTGTGTTGCAAACAATCGGAATTCTCTAAAATGTTTGTTGAATAAAGATTCCTATTCAAGTGGCGCGAAATTAGGATCCCCATTTAGGCGCTTTTAGGTTTTAATTTTTTGCTAAATTGAGTTTAATTACATCAACAAACTGCAGCGCAAGCAGACTGGTTGACTTGTGCAATTGCATTGTTGCCTGCCTATATTTTGTTTTTGCATTTTTACTCTTTGCATATCCATTCGGTTGGTTTAAAAAACTGTTCGATAGGTTCTCCGTTTTCCACACACTATTAAAAGAATGTTTGTATATCTAAAATACTCAAATTTCGTTTAATTTAAGTAGTGATTGTGTTGAAAACAATCGGAATTCTCTAAAATATTTGTTGAATAAAGATTCCTATTCAAGTGGCGCGAAATTAGGGACCCCATTTAGACGTTTTAAGGTTTTTAATTTTTTTCTAATATCTCAAGCCTAAGCATTAAATCTTTAAATTTTGGAAAAATTACAATAAAAGAACACGTGAGGATGTTTAAAATTAATGCAAAATCTACAAATTTATACGATCTACACTCACAGTAGACACGATTTTTAGTGGTTTTGAACATGACCTGGCCCACCAATGAATAGGTAATACTAGCTAACAGCCAATTTGTATTGCTTACCAAACCCCATTTTTTCTGACTCATTTGAGGCCCCATATAACGAAAAACCCACTTTAAAACTTTTTCTGTGGTAAAACTTTATTTTAAGAAATTTTTGTAATTTGATATTTTTTTTATTTTTTTTTCTCAGAGGTGAGTTTGCATTTTTGATCATTACTCGAGAATGTCAAGCCGATGTTAAAAATCTTTATGATGCTTGAAAGCTAAGGAATACACAAATTAAGCAATTCTTTCCTTTAATGGTCTTTTAAATAAGACCGTTTATTTGTCGTGCTATTTTAGAACTAAATTACAATGGTCAAGACAAATTATGCTAAAGCTAAAACTCTGCTATTGCCGCTGTCGCTGCAGCCGCTGTTATCGCTGTTGCCGCTTTTGTTGTTGCTTTCGCTTCCTTTGGAGCTTGGCTTAGGTCTCCTATTCCATGGTGCGCTCCCACGGTTGCGCCGTTTGGTAGAATGCGCTGACGCAGCACAGGCTGAAGGGAGCATCTCCGACCTCATAAAGTATATATATTCACTATCAGGACGACGAGCTGAGTCGATTTAGCCATGTCCGTCCATCCATCTGTATGAACGCAGCGATCTCGGAAACTACAAAAGCTAGAGACCTAAACTTTTTGACTATAGATTCTAATCCATACGCAGTACAAGTTTATCATTTTTTTTTTCTATATCTTGCTCTGTTTTATTATTATCGATACATTTTTTAGACTTGGTTTTCTTGGCATATCTCGGAGACTATAAGAGCTAGAGCCATTAAATTTGATTTAATATATGCTCGTAATACGCAGGCTATCAATATTTCATATTTTGGATAAATTTAAAAAATAGAAAGTCAAGGATGTATAATAAGTTCAGAGAAACTCCCTGTTTCTTGGATTACTCTCGATATCAGATTGCTCGATCAAATTTCTCTGTAATACTAAGACTGAGAATACAGCAAGATACTAAACGGTTTTATAATTTCGTGATAGACAGCATGCTAGACACTAAATAAATAAATTAAAGTTCATTAGTTGCTATAATTTTACCTGAAAAAAGACAATGCTCAAGCTTTAAAAATTATCAAAAAAATCCAAAACCTAAAAACGCCAAAATGCCCGGCCCTAATTTCGCGCCACTTGAATTGAACATGAATTTACTTTGACCGTTATCTGTGGCACATTAAAAAAAAAACACTAAAATTGGTGGAGTAAAGCCTTATTCGAGACGGACAAATTAAAGCTTACAAGAACTATTTATAGGCAAAAACGCGAAGAAAATCAAGAAGAGCTGACACGGTATATTCACATTTTTAAATAACGAGCCTAATGCCCGTTATCACATCTTGCCGATAAAGTTGACTGTAGCTATAGTACACTTTACACTAAATGCAGCCTTTGACTTTTTTCGTTCCCACTTAATTTTAACATAACATAACAAAACGTTTAAAATTTATGACAATGTGGCATCTCGGGGCCCTTAAATGCGTCACACTCTAGCAAAGGAGTAGAAGATGGGCAACACTTGTCGGAAATGTTGCCAGTATGCGCAAAAAAGGAGTTTGGTATTTGAGTGTATATTGTGAATTTTTTAATGAATCGAGCAAATAAAATAATGTCTTGGGAGAAAAGAAAGAGGTGCAAAAACAAAAGTTCCACGGCGTTGCCATATGCAGGGCTTCAGCGAGTGGGCAACACTGAAAACTGAACTTGGTTGCCATATTTGTCATCTCGGTGTTAAGCACTTATTTTATGTGAAAATCAAATTTCTTTTATCTACAAGCTTATCTACCTTGTAAGGTTGTCGGTAAGATGTGAAAACGGGCCTATGTATGGAAATAACATGAAAAGAAAAGCGTCAAAATTTCATGACTTTTGCAAATATTAGGGAAAAATGTGGTGTCAAGGCGAGTATCAAAACGTTGTGTCTTTTTATTTCAAATGGTTAGCATATAAAAAGATTAACAATCAAGAATAAGATTAAAACAGTTTATGATCGGACATTCGGAGAGGCATAGGGTGGTCTTCTCGGACTAGAATAAATGTATTTTGGAAGGCGCCAATGGCTAGTTACTAATTCAATGGCGTCGCCAACGAAAGTCATTATTTTGACCGGCTACATAGCAGAGTTGGAGTTGTGATGTTGTGGGGGACCATTTCGCATTATGGCACCTGCAAATGGATGTTTTTGTCAATCACAATGAATTCGATTTCTTACTGTGGTGAATTGATAGAGGCATTTCTGTACTTTCACCACGTTATTGCACATCTGCCGTGGATTCATCAACATGATAATGAGTAGTAGGGAATTGTATGTTCTGTGACAGGAAGTAGCTGTCAATTTAATTACGTGATGTGAATAATTAATGATTTATGACCCTACGTGATCCTAATTAATATGCAGGGCCCTGACCCTTTTTGAGGGAGGGGTGTGAGGGGACCGATCGTTAATATCCAGGTACGTTGTCCTTTTTCAGGGAGGGGGAAGTGAGGGAACCAATCGTCATGGGCATTTGTGACCTTTTGAGGAGGGGGAGCTGAGGAAAGTGGCCGTTACATTTTAGTAACAGGTGCACAAGTGCACGCATCGACTTGTTTTTTTACTTTTTCAGGGGTGGGTTGAGAGCTCGATCAGGCACGTGCGCATTTAATTTACTCTCCCTTTTCTGAAGAGTGTGAACAGACCGTTTTTCTACACGGCGAAGGAACACAAGTGCGGCGCACACTTGTAAACAGGTTTTGTTAGAGAAAAAGGTTCGATCGTAAGATCGAAAGACAACAGGTTTTCATTTTACAGCTTTTTTGTCAATTTATTTATTGTTTTGTTTATACTACAATTTATTTAAAATATTTTTTCTAGCTTAGGATTAAATAGTTTTATGTATCATTCTATTACTTAATTTAGTGTGCTGTGATATAAGGCGTTCTAGTTTTTGTATACGTATAGTATAAAAGTGACAGGCGCAGGTGTCATCCAGTTATTGTCTGATCTGAGGACCAGGGGCATATTGTTAAATGTTCTCCGTATTGCGATGTTCTAATGTGAGATTTTTCGTGTTTGGTGAAATATTCTCGGTATTCCTCAAACAGCCGTTGATGCTCAGGAAAAATCATCCCATCAAATTCGGCTAAAAAATCATCAATTTTCTTTACAATGGAGATGTAGCCAAATTTTGAAATTAATCCCATTTCTGTACTGTACTTCTTCAAGATAAAATTAGAACTGAATGCAGCCTTGGTACTGGGAGCCTACTTATACAGCTGACTCTTTTTTTAAAAATATTTTTAAAAATATAATAGTTGTTTGCATCTCTTTCTATTTCTCGTCATTTCTATAAGTTACATTTAAATCGGTGAACCGTATATCATTTTTTTGAGTCATTGCACATTTGGCAATACATTATTGAAAAATCAAATTAAAAGTATATATTATAATTTATTTAAACATTTCGTAATTATGGAAGATTCAAAATTCGAATTTTATGGAAAATAAAAATGCGTAAACTGTATTTTTTTTTTAATAGAGCTGTTTTTTTTTTATTTATTTATTTATTTTCTTAATAACTATAATAGGTATAATATGGTGCATTCAAATGATGCTTAGTAAAATTTTCAAAGTAGTTTATTAGAAGTCGAGCATTTTTTAGAGCATATACACCTTTATATAGGTGTGATCCACAGTCTGAGAAAAAATTCTCGAAGATAATTTCTCACTTCAATGATGTGAGCTGTTCCATCATTCCAACAAAGCTGATGATGATTTTTGGTTAGCCAGAGTGCTGTTTTTCGAGCCTTCTTTGTCAGTTTAAGATAATCGTGCGGATCTCGTATAAGATAATGTATATTCGGATTTTGCCCATTTTTGAATCCTAGAGCTATTTCCTTCAATATAAATTCATTCTTGTTTCCATAAAATCCTTGAACATCAATAGCAACTCGCTCCAGATCCATTTTTAGAAGTTTGTTTTTGATGCTTATACTAGACGATGCGCTGAACTAATCCAGTCAACGGAGAATATTCAACTAATCGATCATGCATAAGCAAACAATATACTTTTGTGTTCCTTGAACTTCAATTGGTCCCGTTTTAACAGCCTCATTCTGATGCGAAAGATCAATAACAATAATCGGCGCCTTTTCCTTAAACTCGCTAGGTGAAAGCAGCGGCCGAGACTCTTTCATATAATAGCTTTGTTGGAAATTTGTATACATGTCGTAGAGGCTAGCGAAACGTTCTCGTCCAAAGTTAACATTCATGTCATCATATGGATACGTTTCAAAATTCAAGTACACTTTTATGTTTCTCAAGTGATTTTGAATTAGTGCTCCATTTAGTGTAAATGCTATTATCGCAAAACGGGGGCGCTCCCTGTTGGCTGCAAGCTTAACATTCCATATATGATGGGAGCCCTCCGCTAGTGCGGGATTAAGATAGCAGTCCCAGCTACGAAATGCTATTGGTAACGAACCACCGTTTTTAGTCAAATTGAACATTGCCAATTTCTTCTCATCGCTAAGTGCTACATGTGGTATTTTCCATGTTATATTGGAAATATTCAGTTTAAATTCAACATCTCATGTTTACAATTTAACAAGTCTTTATTATAGTCTTCTCCAAATCCAAGTAAGAATTTAAGAGGAACGGAGAAATTAAAATATCCACCGTTTGCTAGCTGTTTATCAGATCCATTAAACCATCCAGAGTTACTAAGCATGTGACTCTCGCTCTTGTTGATTGAAATGTAGTTTTTTAAGGTGGTCGTTGTACCAACAAATCGTGTGCGATCGATTTCAATGCCAATTAATTCATATCGAATTTCATCAAACAAATAACCCATACAATTGTTTTTTAATTTACCAGCGTTAGTAGGTGTGTTGTCAGCCAAACAAATCGAGCCCTCAATATTAATAAAACTCTCGCTCGGTAATACATAAAGATCCTGATTTTGGATTGTAATTCGAACTTCATCATTAGTCTTAAATGATTGAAGGTAGGGTGAGTAACTATAATATTCTTTTTTTATTATGCTCTCGTCGGAATAGGGCTTCTCTCGAACATTCAAGATATCGCTCATTGCGTTCTGATTGTATGACCCAAAGACTTTAAAAATAATCTGTTTGCAGGTGTAACCGTTCCACTTACTTATCTTGTTCCCTCTATGTTAGGACTCGGAATGTTTGAGGTGGGGTGATTACATGCATATTTATTGTAAATAATCATTGTCGTGGTCTTAAATGTAAGCGAACTGTAACGCTCTCTTCACGTAAATTAACTAAATTTCCGTCTTGATCAACAATCCGTAAAATTAATGACTTAACCTCTCTAGTGTTCACTGGCAAATAAATCATGTTGATAGGTTTCTCGCTCATTTTATAGCCTGGTGGTACTTTGAGAGTAAATTCATGCAACGCATGACTTGATTCTTCATTCACATATGATCCGCTTACAATATTACACTCCAAGCAAATTGTATTCACTTTCAATATATCGACAGGTTGATCTGAGGTATGTACGGTATTTGACTTTAGCTCCCTTTTATAAAATCCAAATAATTTGCCAATAGTACGCTCTCTGTCAAAATATATGGAATGTTCCTTAGTTGAAATCATGCTCTCGATAAGTGGATGATTTATTTTTTTGGGTTCTACTTCCTTCATTTTCTCTAATATAACATTACTTATGTCATTTAGCTCGTAGGATTCCACGGGAATCTCGAATACATGTTCTCCAATATGGAATAAATTATTATCATGATCAGTAGTAGGGAACTGTATGTTCTGTGACAGGAAGTTGCTGTCAATTTAATTACGTGATGTGAATAATTAATGATTTATGACCCTACGTGACCCTAATTAATATGCAGGCACCTGACCCTTTTTGAAGGAGGGGT
>JAWNLD010000025.1:0-51888 GCA_035041545.1 Drosophila colorata
TAAACGTCCAGACGTGGCTATTCTTTTATAGGCTTGAGGAACGCTAGAGTTGACGTACGCTCTGTGCCTCCAAGGCGCTGACCACTGCGGCCTGCACCACAGCCTTAAGCTGGTCTGGATCCATTCCTATTTTTCGTTTGTTGTCCGCGATTTCTCGCGAGAGAGCAGGCTGCGGTTCTGTTTCCCTACCTATAGTAGCGGAGTCGTCTGACTCTGATCCCCGCGCTGAACGGTCCCTGTAACAGTGAACCGCGTTGTTCATGGGCTACGCTGTCAACAATAATATCAACACAGTTTCAAGGGCAGATTAACCACAGCAAATTGAATAAATACTGGCAACGAATGCTTATCGAAAGTTGCTGATGGATGCAGAATAACGTCACTCAAAAGTGAACTGGGAGCACAATTATGTGTTACAATTTTTATTTTTATGTATTTTTTGATTTTTTTTACTTTAGATTTCTAACTTAAATTCACGCGGATTGAAAAAAGTTTACGCCAAATGACGGCCCACTTACATTTTAGTTGGTCCTAGCAGGGCTCTATGTGCTACTACTACTGCTGCTGCTTCCCACGCCGCGGTCACGAATGATCCCCCGCTGCCGCCTATGAGTGACAATGTTCTTCGCTGCCCAAACCCGCTTGCGCGCTAGGTTGGTGACAAGTCGCTGCCCGAAGAGCTCCAGCGGCTTCATTGTAACAAGGGAATTTTAATTGCACTTGTGTCAATGACCAAAATTAGCGTAGGTCAGGCACAGCTTTGTTATTCGCACTGGTGGGTCGATTATTTTATTTGACACTGCACAGCACAGAGTGTCCAAATTATAAAATGGTTCGAAAAACGTTGGGCGCCAATTAAATATTTATTAATCATTTATTACTCACTAGGTCGCTCGGACCAGTGATTGAAGATAACCATCAGTTACATTGGGCCGATGCGCCACAATCAAAAACCGAAATAAAACTAAAGCTAAGGGATACAAATAGAAAAGACTTAAGCTATTGAATTCAACTCACAACGGCCGCTAAAATGCTTAGCTTGCGCCTCGTGCGCTGCCGTTGTGCAAGACATCCGGCCCAGAGCAATGTCAGCTTCTGTGGCTGGTGTGATATCAAATTACATTTGCACTTGCGTTGACTTCTGTTAACTTATATACATACTTTATTTACAAAATTTATTTAGTATTAAAAATAATAATAATAATAGGATTATTATATATTAGTAATCAAATAGTCAATATCCTTAAACAAACAAATTGTATTTAAAAATGTATATATATTTATCATATAAACTATGAAATAAACAATTATAATTAACATTTGAAATTATATATATTTAAAGAAAATCTAGTTGCAATCTAATCGTTATTAAATATAGGCTGTGTCAAAACATTTTGCGCCAAATCGAAAATACGATATTTATAATGACTTTCATCGATAGTCCATGACTCTCAGTTGCTCATCTCGAAGTAGTTGGCGATAGTCCATGCCTATCAAATATTCATCGTCAAGTTGTATCGATACGGAACAACCTTTGGTATCGTGCTGGCACCAATATATCGGCAACTTTAATTTGCCTATATTTAATAAACCACGCAATAAAGTTAAGTTCCACCGCCGGAAATGGAATCCTCGTAAAAAACTAAATAAGATTGACCTAAACCCCAATTTATTTAGACGCTCTTTACCTGGGGTGAAGACAACGAAGAATTACATTAGCCAGTTAGGCCGATTCGGATAGACATGAGGTTGTGACCAATATCCACGTGTTCTGACATAATCACCTGCACTATCTTTTTAGGTATCCAAAAGTTATAATGTTGAGACTGAGATTAGACGGAGGCGTCCGACAATGCTTTTGGTTGGTGTTTTAAGACTGCGTTCATATCAGCTGCTAGCGACGAAAGAGGTGATAGCGGTGGCTATTCTGAGGCAGCTGTTACGTCTCCATCTTCAATGCAAGTTTTGATTTCGTTGTTGGAATAAATTCTTTTTGGCTGCGTCTCTAGTGCTGGGTAAACTAATTTTATCTTACTTATGCAATTAAGTGCCAATTAATACCTCTATCGCTTCAATCAGTACTTAGAAGTACTAAGGTTAACTAAACACGTGTTTTCCCACTAGTCGAGTAGCGCTACGACGTCTGCTTGGTAAGAGATGTCTCGGTTAAATAATGTAAGCGACTTAAGCCGGTAGCTGCTTTAATACATGCCGATCTGAGCTTTTTCGCTTAGTGATAACTGTAACGATTATGCGACTATCAGCCGATCAAAATGCGTGAACGTACCGATAACAGAGTCTATTAGCTAGAGTAGGGTGAGTCACGATTTGAACATAAAAAACATTTCCCAGTATTTTTGACTTTTAGTTTAATTATAACAAAACGAATGCTACAGAGCAGTTAATGAGACTAGACCTGTTCGAAGAGTCATTAACAAAGTTTATATTATTATTTCATGACTTGAATGTCTTTTAAATTAAAAATACCAGCGCTAATTTAGAATTAAACTTTTTACTGGCCTTACTTTGCGTGAAGTTTCTAGCATAAACAATATCGCCTGTTTTAAGTTGCAATGGTCGGCACCGCAAATAGTAACGCTGAGCATTAGCTACATTTGCTTTGCTTATATTTTCTTTTGCTTTCTGTCTCAACACGAGTAAAGCATCTAGATAGTTTATTCTAGTATCGTCATTCAAAATATCTAAGCTGCTTCTAAGCTGTCATTTAAAACTATATTTTGCCCAAAAGTCAAATAATAAGGTGAATAACCAGTGGACCTATGCAAGGTAGACCGTGTAACTGCACTTATGGTATTTATGTTAGCTACTTATTGGTATGCTCGCTGCTTATAAGCTCGTATGCAGCTAACACAGATATATTTAAACGTTCACTTGTGTTGGCTTGCGGTGAATAAATTGCAGTACACTTATGGGTTATTCCGAAACTGGTGAGAAAAGCTTGAAAATAACTCGACTTAAATTGTGAGCCATTATTAGAAAGTATAGCTTCCGGAACGCCAAACGTACAGAAGATACTTTGTTCTAAATATATACAAATTTTCGGTGGAGAGGACTCAAAAAGTGAAACTTAGTAGTATGATCTACTATAATCAATAATCCTATATTACCATTCTTCGTTCAGGGGTCTGGACCTAATAAGTCGATATACAATTTTTGAAAGGGTCTTTCAGAACTCAAAGGCTTTCCCATAGGAGATTTAAGTACTATATTTGGGATTTTAGTAGTCCTGCAAACGGAGCATTGCGATATATAATTACGAATCTGGCTAACCATATGTGGCCAAAATAAAAATCTCTTTAACTTTTCAACAGTCTTACCCATTCCACAGTGTGCAGCATTTGGTAAATCATGTATGTAACACTTCTGGAGTTAGGGCCCTGGGAACCCAAACTTTCTAACAAAAATTATCCTGACTTTCGATTTGAATTGTATGGATTCTAAATCGATTATTGGACTCATGATTTGTACTTCCTCTACAGCCGGATCACCTCGTCTAGATAACGTATTAGCCACTACATTCTGTGAACCTTTTCAGTGTAAAATTGTCAAATCAAAGGCAAATGTAAGACATACCAACCATACGAATAATTTCGTTGTGCTTTAGGTAATTTCTCAGACATATAGGCAATTGGTAGATCTGCACCATGTCTCTCTTGGACTATACCATAAGTACTTGCATCACACAATAGAAGGAATGGTTTAAAAAAATCTCTTATCAAAATCGGTGAGTTGGTTAAACTAACTTTCAGACTTTCGAATTATTTTTGAGCTGCTTCGTTCCATGCTAGACCTTTACGCTTTTTCAAAAGTTTAAAACTACCGGATAGCCCCAAGAATCGTCGTAATTGTTTTACTGTAGTTGGTACCGGGAATTCAGTTATAGCCTTAATCTTGCCTGGATTAGTTCTGATTTGTCCGTTACCTATGATAAATCCTAGATAAACGATTTACTTTATACAAAGCTTTGACTTACTGATATTAATTGTGAGATTCGCCTTACGAAGACACACAACAATCCCTTAAAGCAATGTCAGATGAGATTCGAAATCGACAGACAAGACTAAGAGATCGTCTAAATAGACAAAAACTCGGGTGCGAAGATGTGCATTGCACAGACCGAAAGACATCACCTTATACTGATATAAGGGGCCGTTGGGTATGGTGAATGCATTATACTGGCGTGAGTTTTCATCTAGCAGAATCTGCTAGTAACCGTGTTTCATGTCTAAGCCGGTAATCAAATGTGAAGGAGGTAACCTGCTTAATATGCCATCTAAGTGAGGTAGTGGGTAAGCTTCTCGCTTTGCGACTTTATTAATTTCTCTTGACTCTAAGCATAATCTATATTTTTCACCTTTCTTAACCAGAACACCATGGGCTATTAGACTCTTCTATCACATCAAGAGCGAGCATGTTATCAATTTCTGCAAACATGATCTTCTCTATGCCCGGTGATACTGACCAGTGACGTTGTTTGACATGTTTAGCAGAGCCTACGTCAATTTCTTGTGTCATCAACTTTGTTTGGCCTAATCCTTCAGTCGAGAGAGAGGGCAAAATACCTATAACTATTTTTCAATTCAAGTTTGTTCGTCTGGTATTTAAGTGTGAATTTTTAATGTTTCTAAATTATCATGCGATGATCCCACATCCAGTTCAGATACTTCGGCAGGAAGCTTAAGCTTGTCTAGTAGACCGAATTTCTGCCAGAAGTCTATACCTAGGTATACATCTTGTTTAAGAGTATTTTTTTCATTAGTATTATTATTTGTAAGGCAGTCCCACAACAGAGATTTTAGTGGCACAGCGACCGACTTACGGTCTTTTGTTCCAAAGGGCTCCCTATGGGGACAAGAGACGCTCTGCCTCCCTTATGAAGAAGAGCAGATCCCTTGTCGAGGAATTTCTGATCTGTGCTCGAGTAACAAATTATCTGCATTGATACTTCCTCCCACTCCAAATAATGGCTGGGAAATCACATAAAATGTGTTTTGTTGTCTCGTCATCCTCTGCAGAGTCTATGCTCTGTGTCAGGGGATAGGCGCATTTTGTGGAGGTGATAATTGACTGTATGGTGTCCCGTGAGATAGGACACCAAGAGCCGTTATTCCGCACTTGAAAGATTTTTGGTCTTTCTACCTATATGTGAGCTGACCATCTCCATAGCTTGTCGCAACCCAGGTCTCGTTGACCAGTAGATTCCCCCCTCCTTCTTTGTGCATTCCTCTATCAACACTTTGGCAGAGGCTCAGCTTAACCCACAAAGGGTTCAGGTCCAGGAAGAGGAATTGCGGAACCAGCCCAAGCCCGTCCGCAACTTCGTTGCCGGAAATTCCGGAATGCCCTGGGACCCAACAAAGTGTGACACGGTTTCGATGTGGGAGTTGCTGAACACAATTCCAGCAATCCGGAACCAGTCTCGAGGTAATCCTCCAAGAGAAAAGAGCTTGAACGGCTGCTTGGCTATCTGAAAAGATATTTATGGTGGCTCCTCTTATCCCCTTGTCAAGAATATGTCTGGAGCAGGACTTAATGGCGTGGTTCTCAGAGAGCCTGAGAGTTCGACGGGTTTCCCATCGATGTAGAGCTGTCCGACATCGATGTTGTACCTTTTCATGAAGGAAACGATAACCGCCTTCTGTGGGTTGACATTGAGGCTCACATCCGTTTGCATTAATTCGGTGATGGATAAGCCGAACTTTCCGGAGACTATGAGTGCCATCTGCATACCCTATGGTATCGATGCCTAGCTCCGATAATTTTACCAGTAGTTCATCTATCACTAGCAACCAAAGAAGAGGAGTCAGAACACCACCCTGTGGACACCCTTTAACCGCTCGGATGCGGACAGTGGTGGCGTCCAGTGAAGATCTAATGTCTCTGTGCATAAGCAAGCTCTCTATCCAAGTAATAGAGAAGGAGTCAACACACCTAGATGCTAACTGATAGCCAGTGTTGTCGAAGGCCCCTTCGACATCTAGGAAGGAGCACAACGAAATTTCCTGCGCCCCGAAAGCCTTTTTAATCTTATTGACTGTCTGATGCAGAGCGACCTCTGTCTGCCTTTGATGTAGGCGAATTGTGTATGGTGCAGGGGATTGGTATCTTGCAATCTGCACCGGATATGCAAATCCAACAGACGTTCTGCGGTCTCAAGCAGAAAGGATGTAAGGCTAATTGGTTTATACGACTTAGGTTGATCCAAGGGACGGTTCCCTTGCTAGGGAATAAAAACCTCATTTACCGCGCTCCAAGATAGCGGGATGTACCCCCAAGTGAAGCTCGCCCCAAGTAGACCAATAAGCGGACTAAGTATATCTTCTAGACTGTGTTGCAGCAGGGCCGGGAAAGTCTGGTCGCCGCCCGGGGCTTTGAAGCGAGCGAATGACTTAATGGCCGACATGACTTTGTCAGCGTCGAAGATAACACACGAACAACTGTAACCACGCCTAGCTGGTGGTTCAGTATCCCCATCATTACAGGGATTTCCGGGCTTATAACAGAACCAGCGAAATTCACGTGAAGCAGTAGCTCTAGCGTTTTTCGTCGATCCCCTGTGTAAGAACCTGTTCTTCTGTTTTTTTTAGGAGCCCAACCCATTTAGAAGACCTTCTGGCCAATACCTTTCGTAATCTAGCAGCTTTTGCTAGTGACTGCACACTTTCGCAGAAGGTGCGCCAGGTATCTCGCTTGGCGCGTCTAATATTATAATTATATTCAGTGAGCGCGTATCTGTATGGGTCTCTGTTTGACTAGGCCCTGTTAAATAGCCGTCTGACCTCCTTCCTTAGATTTACCAGGCCTTCGCTCCACCAGCAAACCTCACGTTTCGCCTGATGAGGTCTTAGGGCCGCACTATTATGGTAGGAGGATAAAAGCACATCTTGAAGTTGCCTTGACGAAAATTCTATCTCCCTCGTGAAGTTAAAGCTGGCAGCAAGTTGATCAACTTTCGAAGCTACTAAGGCTTTGTACAAGTCCCGATTTGCTTTCTTTGGGTTAAAACAATTGGAAAGGAGTTCCGCTTGGCCAGGGAGATCAAATCTGATGTACTGGTGATCTGAAAGAGTGGCCTCATCGGTAGCCCGCTAATTTTTAATGAAATCGGACAAAGAACTGCTAACCAGAGTGAGGTATAATACCTCTTCCGTGATAGTGTTTATAAAAGTGGGGTTGCCCCCCTATTTGATACATATAATTGACTACACAAAAGATATTCAAGAAGGCACTCACTCCTTTTGTTGATATCACTACTACCCCAGATAGTGAGATAGGCGTTGGTGTCACAGCCAATGACTAGCTTTTTGTTCGTCCTCCGGCAGAAATCGACGAGCCGCTGAACATCCATCGGCGGTGCGTCGTCGGTGTCGCCAGGGAAATATGCAGACGCCGCTACAATTTCCTTCGCTCCTTCTGCCGTGGTGGCCGACACAGCTCTAGCGTGGTGCAGGTTCGCCTGAAGCTCATTGTGCTCATTTCTCCTTCTGCGCTCGAGGTCCTGCCGTGGACCGCTCCCCTAGCGAGACCAACGCCTGCTAGATGAGGCGAGCACGACCTGCCTTGATTGCGAAGCTGCAGCACCGGGAACCTGATCACATGTCATTAGCAGGCCCAGCAACCGAGCTAGTGTGGGAACCCGAACCAGGTTCCGCATTTGTTGTTGGGTCAAGTTCACCCTCACCCACTCGGCTGCGTTGTTGTCGTAGCAGACGAGCATGAGCCAATCCGTTCTCGGAACAATA
This sequence comes from Drosophila colorata, assembly GCA_035041545.1. Taxonomy (NCBI): domain Eukaryota; kingdom Metazoa; phylum Arthropoda; class Insecta; order Diptera; family Drosophilidae; genus Drosophila; species Drosophila colorata. The sequence goes on from JAWNLD010000025.1 coordinate 7,764, forward strand.
CCCTCGAACTTTGGCTTCACACCTGGCGTCACACACGTCAGGGTGGACGATAAGATCGCCGCCTTTAGCGTTGCCATTTGCTCAGCTGTCAAAGTTGACGATCTATCAGTCGCGATGAAACCAAGCTTGAAACCGCTCGCCATCCGACTGTACGATTGAGCTGTCGACTCTAAATAAGTATTTTTCGGTTTCTTTGACAAACTGAGCTCCGGAGACTTTTCGTCTGAGCGACCCCTTTTGACCATGGCGTCAGCGGGGGCTCCTTTGCTGCTTTCAGAGCAGCTGCTCTAGGGAGCCCTTTGGAGATAGCTGCCTTGAACAGCTTCTTTTCGCGGTTTGTCATCTTAATAAAGGCGATCTCAGGGTCTAGATGTAGTCGTGGTACCTGAGTGCCTGCATCCGTCAGACCGGATCTCTGAGAGATCTCGCTGGATGCGTCACCGAGATCGGTGAGTGTGACATCAGAGTCCGATTCAGAGACCAATGCCTCTTTTTCTCGACGAGAAAGTGGCACACTCCAACTCTTTATGCAAGGAAGTTGGTTGGCTTTCCGGATCATCCCCTTGGTGACCAACATCACCGCTTGGGAGGGTGGAGGACTGCAGCCTTATAGCTGTGGTGCCAGAAATAGGCTCAACCGTGCAGGTTGAAGCCTGGTGTGATGCTATTTGAGCCGCATCAGACTCATTATTTTTATACCCTGAACCCATTGAAAATGGGTAAAATTGGTATAATGGTGTTGTGCAAATGTATGTAACAGGCAGAAGAAAGGGTCTCCGACCCCATAAAGTATATATATTATTGATCAGCACGAAGAGCTGAGTCGATTTAGCCATGCCCGTCTGTCGATCAGTCCGTCCGTCCGTTCACCCGTCCGTCTGTCCGCCCGTCCGCCCGTCCGTCGGTCAGTCCGTCTGAATGAACGCAGCGATCTCGGAAACTACAAAAGCTAGAAACCAAAACTAAGCGACTATAGAGTCTCCTAATCCATACGCAGTACAAGTTTATCATTTTTTTTCGATATTTTGCTCCGTTTCATTATTATCGATAAAAATCGGTTCTATGGCTTGGTTTTCTTGGCATATCTCGGAGACTATAAGAGCTAGAGCCATCAGATTAAGTTTAATATATTCTAGTGAATGATACGCAGATTATGAATACTTCGGATTACCTCCCCCGATTCGCTCCCCCTATCAAAAAAACGCAAGTCAAATACTGCAGACTTGCGCTTTGGTTTGATCTACAAATTTCATAACGATCATACCTATAGTTTAGAGGTTTTTCAAGAATTCATTTTCCATAGTGGGGCCAAGCGCAGCCGATGTGTAAAATGCGCTGCATGCTGCGTGAGTTTGTGTATGTATGTATGTATGACCTTATGAATGTGTGTATGAATACAGAGAGCTTTAAATGTATGTAACGACAGCTCGCCGCTGGGTACAGGGTATCTCCTAGTCGGGGGCACCCGACTAGACCCATCTTACTTGCTAGTAATATTTTTGTTCATTTTGCCGCCCGCGGCATAGCCTGTCAACCGCGGGAGGTCGAAAAATAAAGCTGGAGGGCGACAGGTATCTAGAGTCCGCATACTAACGGCCGAGCATGAATCCTTCGGCATATGCTGTTCCACCTTGGATTGGGGTTATTTTCTGAAGAGTTATCTTCTCTTTGGCCGATTACCCGATTACCGATTCGCAAAGAAATTACCATACCAAGTATCTGCTTCCAGCCGCCCTCACGAGAAGAGTATAGTCAATTAGATATTCAAGTAATAATTACACGTTAGTCCCCTTGCACTCCTGTTAGCTGACGACCTTGTTAAAGTGTAGGTATGATAAAAAAAATCAAGTTATGCTATCTCATCTTGATATTTAAGGCGAATTTTAAGTTTAGCGACTACTTTACTTTCATTACCTTTAGCTATTCTAATAGATCCTGAGCACCTTTTTGTTTTACTGTGAGACAACATCTCTGAGGCCGCAGAGCTACCTATGCAATTAATAGTAGCTGCAGAATCTAGAAACACTGCAAATTCTTTGCTTCAATAATAATATCAGTATAGAGTCTCTCATCAAAACGTAGAAAAATCAAATATACAAATTTTTTCCGCTTTTGAAGAATTGTTTTCGAAAACGTTCTTAAACGTTGTGCTGAACGTTTAGTTTTATAAGTATATGTAAAATGCATGTTATCTATGCTATCTTTATTAATAACAAGATGGCTCTAGTCGGGAGTGCCCGAATAGAAGATACCCTGAACGGCGACGAGCTGTCGGTTACATGCATTTAATTAAACCCCCCTGCATTCATACACACCACACCAAAGCCGGACATAGTAAAATAGAGTAAAAGTAAAAAATAAAAATTATTGCTCGCGCTTCGCGCTCACTTAAATATTTGCAGGCAATGTTTATTATCCCGAAGTTGTGAAACTTCTCGCAAAATTTTCGCATGTGCATGCCAAATACCAATTTTTCCCCATTTTGTTGCTCAAGAATATTTCAAATCGCCGACGTCCCAGCATTAAATTGCACTTGGACCAAAAAGTGTGTTAAATTTAAAAATTTAAATTAAATTTATATTTAAATAAACAGTAAAATAAATTTCTTTGACCCAACCGTGACTCGAACCCGCGTCTGGCGGCGCCAGACAACATCTCTACCAGCGAACTACAGTTTTATTTCAATTGCCTCTGTCAAAATCTGAGATTAGAAACACATAGCCAATCGCTTGAGAATTCGAAAAAGAAGGTAGATATATATATATGTATGTATGAGTGCACGCATGCAGAAACGTCTGCGCTTGGCGCTTGCCACCACGTGGTTTGCCAATATACAAATACATTTTCCTTAATAACTTCTGTGTTTCCTAATTGATTTGAATGAAATTTCTTTTAATGCACTCTAATTGTACTAAAGTACATTTATATAGCAGCCTGAAACAAATTTGGCGGCTCTGGCTCCTATAGTTTCTGAGATATGCTGAAGCAGCTGTGCTTGGCCCCCAATTTGGAAAGTTAATTCCGAAATATCTTCTAAACTAAGAAAAGGATCGTTATGAAAGTTTCAAGACGTAACAAGAGCAATCAGTGTACAAACCTAAGTAGTACTTGTATTGTAGTACTTGACTTGCGATTTTTTTGGTTTTTTTTTATATGGGGGGCGAATGAGGGGAGGTAATAACCGAAATATTCATAATCTGAATATTTTTTACGGAAACATACCTAACCAAATTTTGTGGCTCTATCTCTCAAAGTCTTTGAGATATGCCCAAAAAATCGGGTCAAAAAACCGATAAACACTGATTAAAAGAAAACGGGGCAAGTTATCGATCTGTTGAAATAAACTTGATCTGCGTATGGTATATACGAATCTAAAAAGTCTAAGCTCAGCTATCTAGCCCTTGTAGTCTCTGAAATCGAAGCGCTCATACAGATGGACGGACAGACAGACGAACAGGGCTTAATCGACTCGGCTAGTGATGCTGATCAAGAATATATATACTTTATTGGGTCGGAGATGCAGTTCGAACATAAAGGAGTTTTAATAGGTGGTCGACGTTGGATCTGAGATACTTCTTCTGACTCGAGATTGTCTCCAGATAACGTCTCGTTATCGCCTTGGGTTGACAATTCCGTTACATATAAACGAAGATGTCTTGGTTTAAATGATTTAATATCTTTGTAAAATTGTTCGTGTTTACGTACCTCTTGGCGAAGTTGGGTTCTATTGGATATACTCAAATGAAGCAATTCGTGGTGCAAACTGGGTTTAGCATTTCGGATTATTAAATCTATAAGTTGACTTTGGGATAATCCACTCTGTAACCTATCAGCTAGTTCTTCTATAGTGTATTGGAAATCCTCAAAAGTTTCGTTTTCTCCTTGCCGACGCTTTCTTATCTTTTCCCATATATCATAATCAGTCTCTATATCCTCAAATCGTCTTTTGAATTCGTCGCAGAACATATTCCAATTAAAAGGTAAAGATGACCACGAAGAAGTCGGTAGTCGTTGTTAAAGTTCTGCTTAGTACGAATGCTAAACGAAAATTCATCAATTTTTTGACTATTACGAGTATCATCTAATTTAAGATGCCAGTTAAGTATAATATTGGGCACTTTCTCAGAAGCTATATAGGAATCTTGGCAAATTCTGATTTCCAGGAATCATTTCTTATAGGTATGTTAGCAGTATGCGAAGCTGTTGTTGTCATTGATTGTGAGTTTTAATGTTTTAGTAGCAAAGTCTCTACTATATTCGCTAAATAGTTGGTAAAACATAAGTCTGTGTACATTTACAGCGGATTGTGCGTATTTTGCTATATCAACTTGAGTATTCAGTGAAATATAATTATCTGAAATCTCTTGTCTGTGAAAATGACGTTGTTTTGTTGATCTTGTTGACATTACTTGTCTAGGAGTATTTCCCCTATTTCTAAAATTTCTGTGATGTCTTGTAGGTGGATTTGATCCACCCACAATATTATTTAACGATTCTTCTACACTCGGCGGTATTGAAGTTTCGGAATTAAGTTCGGCAAATAAGGTATTATTCGAAAAAGTTAATGATACTGTATTTGCAACCAGCTCATTCATTCATTACATACCCCGCGAAATAGATCTTCTGTAAGCAAATCAGCTGTTAAATCTTCTTTACAATGTCTAACGGGCATTTTGATAAAATTATTTTTGATTGAATATTAATTATGTGGATGTTATCGGGCTCTGGACGTTGGGCGCCAAAATGTAGTGTTTCGGTATGGGTTTTGCCTTGTGTCAGTCTTTGGTACATAAAGGCTATATGGATGAGGCTATATATTCGATAAGAAAACGCTACAGGACTCTACAAACTCTTAACAGTCGCTAATATACCGGCTACTCCATATTTGATGTTAGACTATAGCTATATACCCGAATGTACAGATTCCTCTTTATATATAGTATGCGTCCTCTCGCTATGCTCGGTTCTAGCTCGCCGGATTGGTCGGGGTTCTTCCTAACCCACCTAGCCTACTAACAACATACTAACAATTTGAAAGGAATTCTTGCTATTATAAACTGTAAGTACTGACCAGGTTAATCAAAATGTTCTGAACGCTAAATTTAAATCATGAAGTGAAAGTGTTAGTTCTTCCTGTTCTTCACCCTCCCAACCATGACAATGTTCCGAAAATTTACATTGCCCCAATGCTAAGGTTCTTAAACCTTAAGTTATCTTACGCGTGTTGGACATAGATACTCGACAGACAACTAATTTTTTAAGTATTCATTATAGTATAAATCCAAATATTCATTTTATGGCACATTAATAGTTCTTTTTAGTTCTATATAAACTTAGTACATATCCACTAATTTTAACTATAAGAATAGTATGTAATAGTTGGGTATTTCAATTTGCAAATACGTTGAATTTTAAAGGCGTAATATATAGGTAGTTGTTGGGCTAACAAGCTCTTTTGTTAGCACTTGAAGCAAGAAGTATTTTGTATGTTAAAATTCAATTAAACGAGAGCTAGTTTCAATTTATGACACTAATTTAATTGTGCAATTATAGTAGCGAACATGCAATAAATGTATGCGAATATACGTATGTATGCGAATATATGATTAGCTATCAAAATGCGGTGCGATATAGCGAAGGTATTATCTGAGAATAAGTTTGCAGCGGCGTTAGAAAATAAATGAGCGAGATTAGAAGACAACAATGAGCTTAATGCGAGTAGCGCTAGATAATTAACAGATTACAAGTTTGAGTTATGTTATGATATGCGAGAAGCGCCAATACAGACAGACGACAGAGTGTCTTTTTTGCCTCGCAGGGCAAGATACGAAACAAATTACTACTTTTAAAATCAATTTTTAGCTGCTGAGCCGAACATACTCCCCCCGTTGAACGGCTAAGCTTCAACAGGATCCTTAAGGGGAAGCAGACACAGCTTATTAATTGCTCGCTTTATTATTCCAGTAGCCGTCTTGAGAATTGCAACGCGTGCGATGTCATGTATTCCTTTGACCAATTCAATCACTCTCGCTAGCGACCATTTCAATGGAGGTAAATTCTCGTCTTTGCCAAGAACAATGTCGTTGAGAGTCACACCAGGTTTAGGAGTTTGCCATTTAGAACGCTCTTGATGAAGATTCAAATATTCTTCCGCCAGCGGGACCAAAAAACTTGATGCAGGTAGGAAACTCGTTGCCAGCTGTCCAGACGGTTAAAGTTGAGCCGTGTCACATCAGGCTCCGTGAAATTGGATTGTGGGCCACCAGTCAAAAAGTGGGCTGGTGTTAGAATGTCAAGGTCTTCTGGATCTTCTGAAATGGGAAGCAATGGTCTAGAGTTAACGACTGCCGTTATGTGACAAACAAGGGTACGAAGCTCTTCGAATCCTAGAACAGTCGATCCAGCCACTCGGCAGAAATTATGTTTTGCCGTTTTAACCGCCGCCTCCCAAAGGCCACCAAAGTGAGGAGAGCGCGGTGGAATGAAGCGCCAGTTGATTGTGTCTGCTAAACAAAACTGAAGTACAGCCTCTTGATGACAGCTACTGAGGAAAAGATTTTTTAGTTCCAACAGCTCGTTCTTAGCGCCGACAAAGTTGGTGGCATTGTCAGACCAAATCTGACGTGGCTTGTCACGAGTATATATGAAGCGTCGAAGAGCATTGAGAAATGCAGCCGTAGACAAGTCCTTGACCAGCTCAAGATGGATGGCTTTCGTGGCGAAGCAAATAAAAACGCTGATGTAGCATTTTATAGGAGCCTTATTGCGAGTGTCAGGCTTGTAGAAGAATGGCCCAAAGAAGTCTACTCCGGCTATATCAAACGCTCGAGCTCCAACAAGTCGCTCTTTTGGCAGATCAGCCATTACGTGCTCCACCAACCGCGGCTTGCTCCGGAAACATCTTATGCATTTGCTGACTATCCTAGAAACTGTTTTACGGCCACCAATAGGCTAATATTGCAGACGAATTACTGCCAATAAAGCTCGTGGTCCAGCATGGAGATTCCGCTCATGGAAATGAGTTACAGGATGCTGTCGAGGCAGTAAATAAGGATGCCGGGCTTCATAAGGCAGGGTTGACTTTTCGAGGCGCCCTCCAACTCGAAGAATACCAAATTCATCCAGAAAAGGCAGTAATGATGACAGGATACTGGTGCGAGTGACCACACCCTTCGATCGTACATTCTTTATATCATCCAAGAGACAGCTTTTTTGAACGTTCCGTAAAACGATCACTGATAGTTTGTCGTATGTCGGAGATCAGAAGTCCGGGGCGTCGAATACGATGGATGAATTTGTACACATAAGCGAAGACTCATTGAATGGCAGAAAAGGTATTCACATATTTGCATCTCAAAATGGCATCATCAGTAGGATCTTCGATGAGGAGCACTCTTCGGCGTAACTCCAATATTGGCTTTTCAAGAAGACAATACGTAGGCCAGCACTCTCGTGAACCAATTAAAAATTCAGGACCACATGACCAGAGCTCTGATTCTATAAGCTCATTGGGAGTGGCTCCTCTGAAAAGAATGTCAGCGGAATTGATAGTTGTCGGGACATAATGCCACTGGAAATCCGCTGTCAGTTCCTGGATGTTGGCTACCCGATTTGCCACAAATACGTTGAATTTCGATGAGTCATCTCGGATCCAAGAAAGACATATTGACGAGTCTGACCAACAATGGAACGTGCCCGTAAACAACTTCATTTGAGCTACCTCCTGCATCAGTTGGGCTAAGAGCAGTGCACCACAAAGCTCGAGTTTTGGTACCGTAAGAGTTTTTAGGTGCCACTTGTGACTTAGAGCAAAAGAGACGTGAACTCGATTACTATCACTTTGAAACCACATATATGCAAGCTCCGTACGCAGTAATGCTGGCATCGCAGAAGCCGTGGACCTCTACGTCACACGTTGGATTGCAAACCTAAAAGTTTGGCGAAGTTCTTGCCAGGCAGTATTCAGAAAAGCTGGAAGACTCTCATCCCAATCTAAATTCTCCTTCCAAAGAAGTTGCAGAAAAATCTTAGCCTTTATGATGACTGGTCCAATTAATCCTAGTGGATCGTAAAAACGAGCAATAGCGGACAGAACTGATCTCTTGCAATGCTTCAAGGTTTGATTGGCAGGCATAAGAGAAAACATAAATTTGTCACTTGACGGATCCCAAGCAAGGCCCAAAGTTTTGGTAATGTCGCTTCCATCACTAAATTTTATCCTTATCAGGCACGCCTTTTAGCACAGCAGAGTGACTCGAGCACCATTTTCTGAGTTCGAAGCGCCCTTTAGAGAGGATGCCCTTTGTTTGGTTTAGGATATCGATTGCTTCTTGCACTCGAGGCACCGCCAGATATGAGGTCATCTACATAAAAATCGGTGAAGAATTTTAGCACCGACTGTAAATGAAGATTGTTCATCGACTGCTAATTGCTGCATTGCCCGAACTGCAAGAAATGAAGCTGGTTTCGTACCATACGTAACTGTGTCCAACCGGAAAGCACTTATTTCAGATTCAGTTGAATCTCGCCACAAGATGCATTGTATGTGGTTATCTGGTGATGAAACTCGGACACAGCGATACATCTTGCCAATGTCTCCAGTAAGGGCAACACGAAAAGTACGAAATCGCATTAAGATATTAAACAGCTTCGGTTGTATGACGGGCCCAGCCATCAACACTTCATTCAGCGAACATCCAGTACTGGTAACAGCTGAACCATCAAACACGACCCGAAGTTTGGTACTCGTGCTTTCTTCCTTCAGCACGCAATGATGAGAACTTTGGAGAGACAAGAGTCATAATGGCCGAGCTCAATATACTCTTGAATAAATGCGCAATATTGGGATTTAATGTTAGGATGACGCTGTAACTTCCTCTCAAGCAATATAAATCTGCGAAATGCTTGTTGGTAAAATTCACCTAATTGATCCAGACTGAGTTTGAGAAGCAGCCACACGGAGTATTCTCCTGTTGGCAGCGTTTGAAAATTCTTTGTAAAACCCTCCTCGCAGTCTAGCTCTTCTTTTGTTGCTTTGGCAATAGGCTCTGGAAGACAGTCTACTTCCCAAAATCGTCGAATTAATTCATCGGCTTGGCTATCAGAATCAGTTCGGACATCAGACGAAAGACAATTGGCCATTAGAGCCGTACCGTTTTGTCGTGCGCCGCCACCTGCAACTATCCATCCAAGGCGTGTCTTTTGTAGAAGAGGCAATCCTGGTAGCAGCTTGATTTGTCCGACACACATTCGTAGAAAAGGCCAACTCCAATTAACAGGTCAACTCGCTGCAGTTTGTAGAAGAAAGGATCAGCGAGGCGAATATTTTCAGGTACATTCCAATGCGCTGTATTAAGGGCGACACTTGGTTGGCTATCAGCTATAGCAGGAGCTACAATTGCTGTGATGACTGCAGAATAATTCGAAGTTTGAGATTCTACGTTCTCGGTAACAGTACATCCGTCAGTAACAAATGGAGTATTTCCAAGGCCAGCAACTGCTGCTAGAGATTGAGTTTTCTTCAACTGGAGCTGTTGAGCGAATCAAGACGTAATTAAATGCAGCTGTGATCCACCATCCAATACAGCACGACACGGAATTAAAGTCCCAGAGCGATTCTTAACCAGTACAATAGCGGTGGCCAGGAGCACAACATCGCTGCTGAGATTGTGGGCAACAAGAACAGAAGAGGCAGGGGCTGAAGAAGCTGGAGCGCAAGTTTGAGAGATCGAATGCGAAAAATCCAAATACAATAATGTATGGTGTTTAGAGCCACATGTGCGACAAGTTCCAGAATTACACGTGCGTAAGAGATGTCCCTTTTAAAGGCAGTTGAGGCATAGGGATAACCTTTTTGCTTCCTTGACGCAACTCTGGAGATAAATTGCCAAATCTGGGGCATTGCCATATACCATGCTCTGTGCTGTCACAAAATCCGCATACAGTGGCCCTCGGGTTAGTAGCAACAAGTGATGTTCTACTGGGGTTAGTTTTTATGTTCTTGCCCACCTGAGAGCTCGGCATATAGGTTGCCATAGCATAATCCACACTCTCCAGTGTTCTGCATCGCTGCTCCAAAAATGTGGCACTTTATGTCCATGACGGAATCATGTTTGCAAACGCGATATCCTCCAGCTTATCTTCCCACTTTGCCTGCATGACAGGATCCAATTTCTGCAGCAGTACCTGGACTATGATGCATCCAGAAATCTGCTCCTTGATGCCCAGGCTGGTCAGAGCACGAATATGGACATTAAACTTGCCAGATAATTCGCGCAGCATACCAGTAGAGCCATTCTCAACTTTCTTGAGCCCGATGTGTGCCTGAAATACTAAGCGACGGTTATCAAATCGTGTTCGAAATAAATCTAGTACAATGGAATAATTAGCCTCTGAAATCTCCAACGAACGAATGGTGTCCACCGCAGAATCATTCAAACAGAGCCGCAAATGCTGAAATTTTTCGATGTTTGTGAGTTCGGGGTGATTTTCGATTACGGTTGTGAACACTCCGTATAACCGCCAGAAAACGTCGACAACGGCCGGCAACGCTCTGGATCTGGTCATAGACGCAGCAGGAAGTGGATCACTTAAAAATGTGGAGCTGGACGGCGACGCTGTACAGCGCTTGGCGATTTCAAACCGCACCGACGTTTCCAGAGTGACTGAAAGCTCGTCAAATTCCTCTCGCAAATCACTGCCAATTTCGTCATGATCCAATTCCTCCAATTTATTTTGGGCCTCTTGGAATGTAGATTCCATCCTCTCAATCCGCTTAAGCAGCACTGACAACGTTATTTCATCCGTATTAGCAAGGGGCGTTTGGTTGAGGTTAGATTGTAGCGCCTGTAACCGCTCATAGGAGGACGCCACCTTGCGCTTAAAAAAAGACACCCTATTTGCAGGCTGAGCTGCCGATTCAATGCGCGCCAAAGTTCGCTGACCGAGTACTTATTGTCACTACTGTACTTGAAAGCGCGCGCAACAGTTAGCCGAATATAGGCGCAAGCACAATGCAAGTAACTAAAGAGAGTCAATGCGTCTGTATGTATGCTTATGTACACAGACTCCGCTTTACAAATTTACTGCACGACATTGTACACATATGTATATGACCGTTTTGCTGATGCCGAATAATTGCAGGTCAAATAAATATATGTAGTTTTTCTTTTTATGCAAAAGAAAACTTAAAAGATCACGTCGGGGTCACCAAAATGTTGGGCTAACAAGCTTTTTTGTTAGCACTTAAAGCAAGAAGTATTTTGTATGTTAAAAATTCAATTAAACGAGAGTAAGTTTCAATTTATGACACTAATTTAATGGTGCAATTATTGTAGCGAACATGCAATAAATGTATGCATGTATGCGAATATATGATACGTGATCAAAATGCGGTAGGATACAGCGAAGGTATTAGCTGAGAATAAGTTTGCAGCGGCGTTAGCATTGATGGGCCAGCTGCTTAGCATAGTGCAAGAGAATAAATGAGCGAGATAAGAAGACAACAATGAGCTTAATGCGAGAAGCGCTAGATAATTAACAGATTACAAGTTTGAGTTATGTTATGATATGCGAGAAGCGCCAATACAGACAGACGACAGAGTGTCTTTTTTGCCTCGCAGGGCAAGATACGAAACAAATTACTACTTTTAAAATCAATTTTTAGCTGCTGAGCCGAACAGTAGTCATGTCGTTATATTACTTTTTATACCCTAAACACATTTAAAATTGGTAAAAAAACGTTAAATGGTTTTGTGAAAATGTATGTAACAGGCAGAAGGAGGCATCTCCGACCCCATAAAATATATATATTCTTGATCAGGATCAACAGCCGAGCCGATCTAGCCATGTCCATATGTCTGTTTATCCGTCCATCCGTCTGTATGAACGCGTCGATCTCGGAAACTATAAGAGCTAGAGACTTCAACTTTTCGGATGTAGACTCGTCCAGATCAATTTTATTTCAAATGATCGTAACCCCCCACACCGTTTTCCCAAAATCGATAAAAATCTACAACAACCTCTAATTTTTTCAGCTTATTTCGTTGATTATGAGATCTAGAAACACAAAAATGCGAATGAATATTTATATATACTATAGCACTAGAAGAATCTATTGCATTAAAATACATCAAAATCGGTAAAGAAACATAGAAGTTATTAACGAAAACGTGTGGTAAAATTTTACCAATTTGACAATCCAATTGGCAGTAAATGCTGCAATAAGAGCTAGTGATTATAGTTTGGTTTTTTAAGTTCGTGTATACCATACGCAGATTAAGGCTATTTAAAATTATCGATAACCCGCCCCGTTTTTTTATTATCGAGACTTATCGGTTTTTTTGATCCGGGTTTTTGAGCATATCTCAGGCACAATAAAAGCTAGAGCCAGAGCCAAAAGATATGAAGATTATTAATATAATATTAATATGGATAGCTCCCCCCATCTTCACCTAGTAAGGAAAAAAGCAATTGTAGTTGCATTTACAGCCACAATTCTTACGACTTGGGATGCTCGTCAATTTATAAATGTACTGTAGTTCAATAAGATGCATTAACATAAATTTCATCAAAGTCGGGTTAAAAAAACAGAAGTTATTAAAGAAAATATATTTGTATATGGCAAACCACGTGGTGGCAAGCGCCAAGCGCAGACATACATACGTACTTATGTATGAACATATATGTACATTCATATACGTGAGCTCTTTTTCGAATTCTAATGCGATTGTTTGTGCATGAGTGCTATATTCTTAGCTTAGATTTTGACAGGGAGAATTAAGTTGCCAAATGTCTGGTTCGAATCGCCGCTGTGTCAGCTCGGGATTTTCGTGCTGTTTACTTATTTTGTATACCCTGAACCAATTGAAATGGGTAAAAATTGTTTTACGCTTATTTTGAAGATTATGAGACCTAGAGACACAATATTTGGTCAAATTAATATTTTTATACTATACGTATACTATAGTATATAGCATGAAAAATTGTTTGCATTAAGATTCATCAAAATCGGTTAAGCAACATAGAAGTTATTAAGGAAAACGTGTGGTAAAATTGTACAAATTTTCGCCTGGCAACATAGTATACTGGCTAAACTAATGGCGAACAAACATTTTCTTAATGCACGCTCATAAGGTCAGCAATGTACGCAGTAAGTCCAAGTATCCATAGATGAGTGTAATTGCTGCTAGTGAACGAGCGCAATTGCGCAAATGCTAAAATAGTCATCAATTATTCTATACTAATATTGTATCATTTAATATTGACAATTTCATGCTATTTTATGTAAAGTGAGAGTTGGTTGTCAGATCTTTCAAACAACGCGCAGTAGTGGTAGTGAGCGCTGGCAGTATCGAGTTGTGCAGACTTAAATGCAAAATAATCGCAGAGTCTCTATAGTGCGAGCCCTACCTACGTGATGATCGATGCAATCAAGTTTTGTTGTTTTTATTTTACAATTTAAGTAGGACTGATGTATATTGTAGTTGTAATTTGCTGCATAGTTCCGTATACGAAGCGCAATTGCAATCATTTTGCCAACATTTGGCAATGTTCTGAGTGATAGTGACTCATCCCCCAGTTCTTGCATCTTCTAGCATAGGATCGGAAAAAAGTCTTGCATTTTGTACAGTCTGCTACAATTCTTACGACATTGGTGATGACTCGTTCAATATATAAATGTTACTGTAGTTCAATAAGTAATGCGATTAACATAAATTTCGATCAAAGTCGGTGTTAAAAATTTACCGAAGTTATTTAATATGAATACATATCATAAAATATGCCTAGGTAAAAGATTGTCATCCTCCAATAGGTCTTAAAGGCAGCGAATTAGAAATGTTGTGAAAAGGGCTAATTCGGAATATGCTGATCAGGAAAGGCTTAATAATGTAGTATCACAAAGAGCACGTAGGGAAAATGAAGAATTTACTCAATCTGAGATAAATAGAGACACTATGTTAGCAGAAATAATAGAACAGTTAGAATTTCTGAACAAAATCAGAGCACTGTGCTGCATGCTATTTTAAGAACACATTTTCCAATTAGACAATTAGACCAAATAGCAAACACTTCGCATCGATCGAGGCGCAGACAAAAATCCAGTTTTTCGGGCAGACGAACAACGGCAAAATACTGTACAGCATTCTACTCGGAGAGCCAATTCTCCAGTTCGACAACTGGAGCAAATAGTAAACACTTCGCAACGATCGAGTCGCAGACAATGCCCAGTTTATAGGGCAGACGAACAAGGACGAGATACTGTACGACGAGCTACACAACGCACTAATTCTCCAGTTAGACAACTGGAGCAACGAGCCAATACTTTGCGTCAATCGAGTCGCAGACAAGACCCAGTTTATCGGGCAGAAGATCAAGATTAAGACACTATTCGGCGAACTCGCCATCGACAAAACACTGAACGACGACTTTTAGAAAGGGCAACAGATCGGACTCAAAGATCACAAGATTAGAGACGATCCAATTCGAAGGATAAAAAGGCGCGGAACACAAGTGCGAGGGGAAGTGCTCGAATTCAAGCACGACAGGAGGCTTTTGATGACAATAGAAGTTTGTCGCTGAGAGTAAGCCAGCACATAAGCAATACAGGTAATGGGATAGCAGAAAATAGGAAAATGTCCTAGAGCAGACTCTATCCGATTATGAAAAGATGTCCATACAAAACAATGTGAAAACATGTGTTACAAAAATTGTGTGTGTATTGGGTGGATTGGCCGAGCTTGGAGATATTGGGCCTAAAAGTTGTTAATATAAATGTTGTTGTACATCTGCTTAAGCATTGCGTAGCCCTAATGCTTCCATTAAGTTAAGCGCTGCTGGTCGCTATGTATTTATGTGGCTGTTATCGGGCTCTGGACGTTGGGCGCCAAAATGTAGTGTTTCGGTATGAGTTTTGTCTTGTGTCAGTCTTCGATAAGAAAACGCTACAGGACTGTTATAAAACTCTTAACAGTCGCTAATATACCGGCTACTCCATATTTGATGTTAGACAATAGCTATGTACCCGACTGTACTCTAGATTACTCTAGAGCTGTCTCCTCTATCAGTTGGTGTTATGTACTGACTTAAAGATTCCTCTTTATATATAGTATGCGTCCTCTCGCTATGCTCGGTTCTAGCTCGCCGATCAATCGGTCGGGGTTCTTCCTAACCCACCTAGCCTACTAACAACATACTAACAATTTGAAAGGAATTCTTGCTATTATAAACTGTATGTACTGACCAGGTTAATCAAAATGTTCTGAACGCTAAACTTAAATCAGGAAGTTAAAATGTGTTAGTTCTTCCTGTTCTTCACCCTCCCAATCCAATATTCAATATTCAATATTGATTTTATGGCACATTAATAGTTCATTTTAGTTCTATATAAATTCAGTACATATCCACTAATATTAATTATAAGAATAGTATGTAATAGTTGGGTATTTCAACTTGCAAAGACGTTGAATTTTAAAGGCGTGGTAATTATCATATGTATACATATATCTATATAAGTAGTCATGTCGGTTTATTACTTTTTATACCCTGAACACATTGAAAATGGGTAAAAAGGGTATAATGGTTTTGTGAAAATGTATGTAACAGGCAGAAGGAGGCATCTCCGACCCCATAAAATATATATATTCTTGATCAGGATCAACAGCCGACCCGATCTGTCCGTCTGTGCATCCGTCCGTCCGACTGTATGAACGCGTTGATCTCGGAAACTATAAGAGCTAGAGACTTCAACTTTTCGGATGTAGACTCGTCCATGGCACGCGCAGATCAAGTTTATTTCAAATGATCGTTAACACCGTTTTCCCAAAATCGATAAAAATCTACAACAACCTCTCATTTAAGCTTGTTTAGTAGATTATGAGATCTAGAGACACAAAAATGCGAATGAATATTTATATATACTATAGCACTAGAAGAATCAATTGCATTAAAATTCATCAAAATCGGTAAAGAAACATAGAAGTTATTAACGAAAACGTGTGGTAAAATTTTACCAATTTGACAATCCAATTGGCAGTAAATGCTTTAATAAGAGCTAGTGATTATAGTTTGGTTTTTTAAGTTCGTGTATACCATACGCAGATTAAGGCTATTTAAAATTATCGATAACCCACCCCGTTTTCTTATTATCGAGACTTATCGGTTTTTTTGATCCGGGTTTTTGAGCATATCTCAGGCACAATAAAAGCTAGAGCCAGAGCCAAAAGATATGAAGATTATTAATATTTCGGATTTTGGATAGCTCCCCCCATCTTCACCTAGTAAGGAAAAAAGCAATTGTAGTTGCATTTACAGCCACAATTCTTACGACTTGGGATGCTCGTCAATATATAAATGTACTGTAGTTCAATAAGAATGCATTAACATAAATTTCATCAAAGTCGGGTTAAAAAAACAGAAGTTATTAAAGAAAATATATTTGTATATGGCAAACCACGTGGTGGCAAGCGCCAAGCGCAGACATACATACGTACTTATGTATGAACATATATGTACATTCATATACGTGAGCTCTTTTTCGAATTCTAATGCGATTGTTTGTGCATGAGTGCTATATTCTTAGCTTAGATTTTGACAGGGAGAATTAAGTTGCCAAATGTCTGGTTCGAATCGCCGCTGTGTCAGCTCGGGATTTTCGTGCTGTTTACTTATTTTGTATACCCTGAACCAATTGAAATGGGTAAAAATGGTTTTACGCTTATTTTGAAGATTATGAGACCTAGAGACACAATATTTGGTCAATACTATACGTATACTATAGTATATAGCATGAAAAATTTTTTGCATTAAGATTCATCAAAATCGGTTAAGCAACATAGAAGTTATTAAAGAAAACGTGTGGTAAAATTTTAAAAATTTTACAAGCCAATAAGCGCAAACATTTTATATATACATGTGCACACATACATAGATATGTGCATTTGCGCGTAGTACAAATTTTCTTGGAATTTTTTTTTATGTAAGCAGTAGTGGAGTGGCGCTGCAGTATGAGTTGTGCAGCTTAAATGAAATACGCAGGTTCAAGTCCCCTACTAGGATATCGAGCTAAAGTTTTGTTGTTTTTATTTTATTTATAGGTACGTGTTCAAATTCATTTATTTATTTTATGGAAATATTAGGAGAGAGTGAAGAGCGTGCAATCCTTTTTTGCAATTAAGTATTTAATTGTTTATTATTTTACACTTTACTTTTTGCGTAAGAGTTTTGTGCAGTCTGGGTTGGGAATATACCGGTTGGTCTGGCTCTTGGTTTGATTGAAAATTAATAGTTTAATTTTATTTCTTAATTTTTTTGCATTATGTTTGCTTTCTCCCCTCTCCAATACTCATCAAGTGGATAAATACATATATGCTAATGGTCTAAACAAATTAAGCATTGGCTAGCATTTTCTGTGAATTGCATGGATTCTTACATACATTTGCGTTTTTCTACAAGCATATGTACGCATATGTATATGTTCGCAATGTATCCATATATGAGTGTAATTGCTGCTTAGTGAACGAGCGCAATTGCGAATTTTCCAACACTGCTATTTTTAAATTTGGAAGTCATCAAAATATGCAGAACTCATTTATTCGTATACATTTAATATTGTCTTCCCTAATAAAAATAAATACAAATATTTTACTATAATAAGACAAACAGTTGCATATTTCAATTTGTGTGGTTCCGCGCTCAATGATCAGGAGCTTTCAAAAAACGGGCAAAACTTTTAGAAAACGCATTTAAGAGCACCAGAGCGCATTTTTGAGCACGAAAACGCAAAATAATCGTCAATCGATTTATTTGCAACAGTGATAGTGAAATATTATAGTTAGTCATTTGCTGTAGAGTTCTTTCGTAAGTATTATAAAAGTTAAAATAATCGATAGTTACATTTTGGCGGCTAGTTTCGGCCGTTCGTGTGCTCGTATGTACAAATTGTAGACGAATAGGACCCCCCTCCCCCCGCAACATCACTAGGCGTTTTGTATGTGTGCGTGTATTTCAGTGTCTGTTACATTAAATATGTACGTGCATATAAATGCGCTCTACACTTCCAACTGCCAAACCTTTCCCCCCGTTACAATCTATGAGCTTAGATTGATTACCGCCGCGTTGGTTTTGCAACGCATTGCTGTTGCTCATCATAGGGATCGTTAAAATCGCAAGTCTAAATTATTATTCTATTTATGTAAAAGTCTTTTTAAAGACTATATTTATATATTTTCATATACAAACAATTATATTAATAATTTCAGCTTTTATATATTAATATAAATATTTAATTAAATATAAAACAATTTAATTATAATAGCAGTATTTATAGATAAATATAAATATTTAATTAAATATAAAAAAAAATGTATTAATAAAAAGGTTGTCAGCCTCCAATAGGTCTCAAAGGCAGCGAGTTAGAAATGTTGTGAAAAGGGCTAATTCGGAATATGCTGATCAGGAAAGGCTTAATAATGTAGTATCACAAAGAGCACGTAGGGAAAATGAAGAATTTACTCAATCTAGAGATAAATAGAGACACTATGTTAGCAGAAATAATAGAACAGTTAGAATTTCTGAACAAAATCAGAGCACTGTGCTGCATGCTATTTTAAGAACACATTTTCCAATTAGACAATTAGACCAAATAGCAAACACTTCGCATCGATCGAGGCGCAGACAAAAATCCAGTTTTTCGGGCAGACGAACAACGGCAAAATACTATACAGCATTCTACTCGGAGAGCCAATTCTCCAGTTCGACAACTGGAGCAAATAGTAAACACTTCGCAACGATCGAGTCGCAGACAAGACCCAGTTTATAGGGCAGACGAACAAGGACGAGATATTGTACGACGCGCTACACAACGCACTAATTCTCCAGTTAGACAACTGGAGCAAATAGTAAACACTTCGCAACGATCGAGTCGCAGACAAGACCCAGTTTATAGGGCGGACAAACAAGGACGAGATACTTTACGACGCGCTACACAGCGCACTAATTCTTCAGTTCGACAACTGGAGCGAATAGTAAACATTTCGCGACGATCGAGTCGCAGACAAGAACCAGTTTATAGGGCAGACGAAAAGGACGAGATACTTTACGACGCGCTACACAGCGCACTGATTCTCCAGTTAGACAACTGGAGCGAATAGTAAACATTTCGCAATGATCGAGTCGCAGACAAGACCCAGATTATAGGGCAGAAGAAAAAGGACGAGATACTGTACGACGAGCTACACAACGCACTAAGTCTCCAGTTAGACAACTGGAGCAACAAGCCAATACTTTGCTACTATCGGGCAGAAGATCAAGGTTAAGACACTATTCGGCGAACTCGCCATCGACAAAACACTGAACGACGACTTTTAGAAAGGGCAACAGATCGGACTCAAAGATCACAGATTAGAGAGGATCCAATTCGAAGGATAATAGAAAAGGTGCGGAACACAAGTGCGAGGGGAAGTGCTCGAATTCAAGCACGACAGGAGGCTTTTGATGACAATAGAAGTTTGTCGCTGAGAGTAAGCCAGCACAGAAGCAATACAGGTAATAGGATAGCAGAAAAAAGGAAAATGTCCTAGAGCAGACTCTATCCGATTATGAAAACATGTCCATACAAAACAATATGAAAACATGTGTTATAAAAATTGTGTGTGTATTGGGTGGATTGGCGGACGAGCTTGGAGATATTAGGCCTAAAAGTTGTTAATATAAATGTTGTTGTACCTCTGCTTAAGCATTGCGTAGCCTTAATGCTTCCATTAAGTTAAGCGCTGCTGCACGCAATGTATTTATGTGGATGTTATCGGGCTCTGGATGTTAGGCGCCAAAATGTAGTGTTTCGGTATGGGTTTTGTCTTGTGTCAGTCTTTGGTACATAAAAGCTATATGGATGAGGCTATATATTCGATAAGAAAACGCTACAGGACTGTTATAAAACTCTTAACAGTCGCTAATATACCGGCTACTCCATATTTGATGTTAGACTATAGCTATGTACCCGACTGTACTCTAGATTACTCTAGAGCTAGCTCGCCGGATTGGTCGGGGTTCTTCCTAACCCATCTAGCCTACTAACAACATACTAATAATTTGCAAGGAATTCTTGCTATTATAAACTGTAAGTACTGACCAGGTTAATCAAAATGTTCTGAACGCTAAACTTAAATCAGGAAGTTAAAATGTGTTAGTTCTTCCTGTTCTTCACCCTCCCAATCCAATATTCAATATTCAAATTGATTTTATGGCATTTTAATAGTTCATTTTAGTTCTATATAAATTCAGTACATATCTACTAATTTTAATTATGAGAATAGTATGTAATAGTTGGGTATTTCAACTTGCAAAGACGTTGAATTTTAAACATGCCGTTTTTTAGAAGGCTTTGTATTTCTTTGTTAACAAATTCTGCTCCCATAGGATAGGGATACAATCGGACATAAACTGATTGTTCGTCAGTGGTCCTGATAGTGGCCACCACTGACGTATTGTAGGGAAGTGCTTCTTCCCGATCCGCAAAGGCTTTGTGTCTACTTGTTAGCATCTTAAGAAATGCGTATTTTACTGCCTCGGGCGCGTCGGCGCAATCAACATATGTAAAGTTAACGTCCACGCACCTGTGGAACTCGATTGGTTCCGTTACTGAGCCACATTTGAGTTGGCCGCTTAAACGTTCAGACGTGGCTATTCTTTTATAGGCTTGAGGAGCGCTAGAGTTGACGTACGCTCTGTGCCTCCAAGGCGCTGACCACTGCGGCCTGCACCACAGCCTTAAGCTGGTCTGGATCCATTCCTATTTTTCGTTTGTTGACCGCGATTTCTCGCGAGAGAGCAGGCTGCGGTTCTGTTTCCCTACCTATAGTAGCGGAGTCGTCTGACTCTGATCCCCGCGCTGAACGGTCCCTGTAACAGCGAAACGCGTTGTTCATGGGCTACGCTGTCAACAATAATATCAACACAGTTTCAAGAGCAGATTAACCACAGCAAATTGAATAAATACTGGCAACGAATGCTTATCGAAAGTTGCTGATGGATGCAGAATAACGTCACTCAAAAGTGAACTGGGAGCACAATTATGTGTTGCAATTTTAATTTTTATGTATTTTTTGATTTTCTTACTTTAGATTTCTAACTTAAATTCACGCGGATTGAAAAAAGTTTAAGCCAAATGACGGCCCACTTACATTTTAGTATGTCCTAGCAGGGCTCTATGTGCTACTACTACTGCTGCTGCTTCCCACGCCGCGGTCACGAATGATCCCCCGCTGCCGCCTATGAGTGACAATGTTCTTCGCTGCCCAAACCCGCTTGCGCGCTAGGTTGGTGACAAGTCGCTGCCCGAAGAGCTCCAGCGGCTTCATTGTAACAAGGGAATTTTAATTGCACTTGTGTCAATGACCAAAATTAGCGTAGGTCAGGCACAGCTTTGTTATTCGCACTGGTGGGTCGATTATTTTATTTGAACCTGCACAGCACAGAGTGTCCAAATTATAAAATGGTTCGAAAAACGTTGGGCGACAATTAAATATTTATTAATCATTTATTAATCACTAGGTCGCTCGGACCAGTGATTGAAGATAACCATCAGTTACATTGGGCCGATGCGCCACAATCAAAAACCGAAATAAAACTAAAGCTAAGGGATACAAATAGAAAAGACTTAAGCTATTGAATTCAACTCACAACGGCCGCTAAAATGCTTAGCTTGCGCCTCGTGCGCTGCCGTTGTGCAAGACATCCGGCCCAGAGCAATGTCAGCTTCTGTGGCTGGTGTGATATCAAATTACATTTGCACTTGTGTTGACTTCTGTTAACTTATACATGTGCACACATACATAGATATGTACATTTGCGCGTAGTACAAATTTTCTTGGAATTTTTTTTTATGTAAGTAGAGTTTTGTCAATCTCACGTGCAGTAGTGGTGTGGCGCTGCAGTATGAGTTGTGCAGCTTAAATGAAATACGCAGGTTCAAGTCCCCTACTAGGATATCGAGCAAAAGTTTTGTTGTTTTTATTTTATTTATAGGTACGTGTTCAAATTCATTTATTTATTTTGTGGAAATATTAGGAGAGCGTGAAGAGCGAGCAATCCTTTTTTGCAATTAAGTATTTAATTGTTTATTATTTTAAGTAAGAGTTTTGTGCAGACTGGTTTAGGAATATGCCGGTGGGTCTGGCTCTTGGTTTGATTGACAACTAATAGTTTAATTTTATTTCTTGGTCTAAATGGTCTAATGGTCTAAACAAAGCATTTTCTGTGAATTGCATGGATTCTTACATACATTTGCGTTTTTCTACAAGCATATGTACGCATATGTATATGTTCGCAATGTATCCATATATGAGTGTAATTGCTGCATAGTGAACGAGCGCAATTGCGAATTTTCCAACACTGCTATTTTTAAACTTGGGAGTCATCAAAATATGCACTTAATCCTAATAAACACATTTATTCGTATACATTTAATATTGTATTCTCTAATAAAAATAAATAAAAATATTTGACTATAATTTCCATGCTCACAAACACAAACAGTTGCTTATTTAAATTTGTGTGGTTCTGCGCTCAATGATCAGGAGCTTTCAAACAACGCGCAATACTTTTAGAAAGCGCATTTAAGAGCACTAAAGCGCATTTTTGAGCACGAAAACGTGTGCTGTCGATTTCGATTGCAATTCTTAGATTGTTTGCGATTTCTTTGAATTTTTAAACAATTTAAAGTGTTTTATTTGCGACAGTGATAGTGAAATATTATAGTTAGTCATTTGCTGTAGAGTTCTTTCGTAAATATTAGAAAAGTGAAAATAATCGACAGTTACATTTTGGCGGCTAGTTTCGGCCGTTCGTGTGCTCGGGTGTTAGTGACTCATAGTCAAGGTGTGTGTGTGTGTGTGTGAGTGTGTGTATGTACAAATTGTAGACGAATAGGACCCCCCTCCCCCCGCAACATCAATACGCGTCTTGTATGTGTGGGTGTATTTCAGTGTCTGTTACATTAAATGTGTCCGTGCATATGAATGCGCTCTACCCTTGCAACTGCCAGTGAGTGAGAAACCCCTCCCCCCGTCACAATCTATGAGCTTAGAGTGTTTTTCGTGAGTGTCGGACCGTGACGCGTTTTGCAACGCATTGCTGTTGCTCATCATAGGGATCGTTAAAATCGCAAGTCTAAATTATTATTTTATATCTGTAAAAGTCTTTTTAAAGACTATATTTATATATATTCATATACAAACAATTTTATTAATAATATCAGCTTTTATATATTAATATAAATATTTAATAAAATATAAAACAATTTAATTATAATAGCAGTATTTATAGATAAATATAAATATTGTATTAAATATAAAAAAAATTTATTAATAATTTTAATATTTATATTGACATACATTCATAAAATATGCCTGGCGTAAAAAGATTGTCATCCTCCAATAGGTCTTAAAGGCAGCGAATTAGAAATGTTGTGAAAAGGGCTAATTCGGAATATGCTGATCAGGAAAGGCTTAATAATGTAGTATCACAAAGAGCACGTAGGGAAAATTAAGAATTTAGTCAATCTGAGAGGAATAGAGATATGCAACGTCACTATGTTAGCAGAAATAATATAACAGTTAGAATTTCTAAACAAAATCAGAACGCTGTGCTGCATGCTATTTTAAGAACAAATTCCCCAATTAGACAATTAGAACAAATAGCAAACACTTCGCATCGATCGAGGCGCAGACAAAACCCAGTTTTTCGGGCAGACGAACAACGACAAAATACTATACAGCATTCTACTCGGAGAGCCAATTCTCCAGTTAGACAACTGGAGCAAATAGTAAACACTTCACGACGATCGAGTCGCGGACAAGACCCAGTTTATAGGGCAGACGAACAAGGACGAGATACTCTACGATGCGCCACAAAACGCACTAATTGTCCAGTTCGACAACTGGAGCAAATAGTAAACAGTTCGCTGCGATCGAGTCGCAGACAAGAACCAGTTTATAGGGCAGACGAAAAGGACGAGATACTTTACGACGCGCTACACAGCGCACTGATTCTCCAGTTAGACAACTGGAGCAACGAGCCAATACTTTGCGTCGAGTTTGAAACGATTAATATTAAGAACAATACTTCCATTTGCTTACGTAAGTACAGCGCCACCAAAGGTATTTCTGCGGCTAACGCTCTTAATGAAGAGCATATAGAAAATTTAATACGCCACGATGATGGCTCTAGGGTTTTAAAAGGTATTCGCACGTCTCCTGCTCACTGGGAAGCAGAAAAAAAGAAGGATATGGCCATGATTAGGCAATTCGGTCTTCCGACATTTTATAACCTTTTATTACCTTCTCGGCAGCAGCATCTAGGTGGACGGAGCTATTAGTTTTGCTTAAAAAAAACGTTGAATAAGTTAGATATTTCCGAAAAAGCAGCATCAGAATTGCATTTTAATGAAAAAGCCCGTCTCATTAGAGCAGATCCCGTAACTTGTGCTAGCTATTTTGATTTTCGATTCAGACAGCTTTTAAAACTAATGAAAAAGGATGGCGGTGTTTTCGGTTGTCATAGGGTCATAAAGTTTTATTGGCGAGTAGAGTTTCAGCAACGAGGCTCACGACATATTCATGGCATGCTTTGGCTGAAAGATGCCCCCAAGCTTGACTTGTCTGATGAGTCAAGCATTCCCTCCGTAATGTCATTTATTGATCAGTTTATCACAGCTGATACAACTTACCCAGATGTAGCTCCATTTTTTAAGCATCAAACGCATTACCACGGGCACTCATGTAGGCGAGAGATAAGAGCACAAAAAATTTGCAGATTCTGTATTCTTTAGAAAATGTATGCCCTGCCGATTTTGCAGCTTTTTATAGTTTTAGCAAAAGGCATTGTGGGACTCGTCAGTATATTGATATTGCAGATGATATAGAAACACCGAGGTCTTCTCAATCATTAGTTTACGCACTTCGCGACTGTAGTGGCTTCGTAAAAAAAAAAGGCTTACTCCTAGTATAATTAGATATAGGAGATTAAATATTAACACTGATAGGAGCAGCTACTTTAGGGAGTTAGTTATGTTTAATTTTCCTTGGAGGGTCGAGAATGTAGACTTAGTGCTTAGGGATTCGAATCATTTTGAAGTCGAAACAAGGAGTTGATCGAGAGGATCGTAGAAAATATAATACTTTAAACGATAGTGAGCTTCAGTATGCTCTCGACACTGCAGTTCACGAAGAAAGAGATAGTAGATGATAGATTAAGAGTGTTAGGATTGCCTGAAATAAATCCTAATTTAAAAGTCTTAAGCATTAATAAAACTGATATTGCAGACTCAGAAGATAGTAACGTCCGTATAATAAAACTTATAGCTATAGTTTCAGCTGAAATATTGGCAGATATTGTCAGATCTCTTAATTTAAAGCAGAAGATATGCCATACACATGTTTTGCACAATGCCAAAATCAAATCCATATTTTACGAATTTGTTGGAGGTGGTGCTGGTGTAGGCAAAAGCCGTCTTATTTTAGCAATTTTTCAATCTTTGTACGTAATGTACAATAGTAAGCCAGGAACTGATCCAAGTTCCGCTAAAATTCTATTATGTGCCCCAACAGGTAAAGCTGCTTTCGGAATCAACGGATCAACACTGCATTCCATGTTTTCTCTACCAGTAAATCAATCTGGTTCAGATTTATGGGCCTTAAGTAATGATTTAGTCAATACATTGCATTCAAGGTTAATAGACCTTTAACTTATTATTATAGATTAAATATCTATGGTAGGATCTTAAATTTTTTCCGAGTTGAACTCCCGTTTAAAACAAATATTTAAAAATACTTCTCCATTCGGTGGTATCTCAGTCATAGTCTTCGGGGATCTACGACAGCTATCACCAGTAGGCGATCGTTGGATTTTCGAATCCAACTCTAATGATCCCTACAGTCCCATTTATGCGTCTTCTCTGTGGGACCTTTTCAAGTATTTTGATCTCTCAGAAATCATGCGACAACGGGAGAACCAATTATTTGCTTCTGCTTTAAATAATATGGCATCCGGTATTATGACAACCGATGATATTAGTCTTGTCCGGTCCCGGATATGTCAGTCATCGGCTGTGCCAGATGTTGCAATTCACATTTTTAGTACCAATGCGACAACTGACAACTTTAATACTCTAAAGTTGAACTCCATTCCGACTGAACAATTTATTTCTGCTGCTTATGATATTACAAAAGCTACACATTTAAATGCGGCTAATAGGGATAGAATTTTAGAAGCCGTCAGTAGCTTTAGGTCGTCCGAAACACAGGGATTATGTATGTCCCTTCTATTACCCACTGTCAAATACATGGTTACGGTCAATGTAGATACAAGGAATGGGTTATTCAATGGGGCAACAGGCATTTTAATGCAAATAGATTTCGATGCATACAGCACACCCGACATTTTATGGATGAAATTTTCAGAGGAAAGTGTAGGAGCTCTTGCTCGCTCAAAATGTAAGTAGTACAGAAACTTCATGGACCCAGAACCATGGACCAGAAAATTATTAAAAGTTTTCAATATCGACGAAATGAGCAAGTTACTATTGACCGTAGGCAGTTTCCAGTTGTACCTGCAGAAGGTATAACCATCCACAAAAGTCAGGGCGCAACGTATGGCAAAGTGGTGGTTCACACTTGCCCTCGTATGCAGCATGCTGCAATATACGTTGCTTGTAGTAGAGCAACAACTGCTTCGGGGTTATTTATTATTGGAGATTTTGTTCCTCCTAAACATCCCAAAAATTATGATATGGTCCAAAATCACATAGAGAAATTGCGAACTGAAAAAATACTTCGATCACATTATGATCACTTAGTAAACAGTTCCGCCCTAGACATTTTCTTTCATAATACTGAGAGCATTCGCTGTCATATTGAAGACATTCGAGCGGACAGGTTAATGCTTCAGTCGTCTATTCTATGTTTCGTTGAGGCCTCAACATACTCAAACGAAAATATCGACATTCCAGGGTTTACTATTGTTGTCCGTCAAGATTGCGAAATAATACCTAACTTACCTACCTACCTATCCTATCATCACATACATACCCTAAAAGGGGTATCATCATTTACGTTAGGAATAATATTGTTAACAATGTTTCACACTGTTTAAGCGGTAGAAAAATATCAGGATCAGTCATATTTGAATATCCCATATTTCGTTATATGTCTATAGGTTTCTTAGTAGTTTATAAAAGTACGACTTATCCGTTAGCTATGTTTAAAGCAGAATTTGAGGAGTTATTTCAGCAAAATGAATTTTCGAAAAATAATAAGGTTATTTTAGGAGATTTTAATTTATGTTTAAATAAATTGGATAGGTGTAGGACGGTATATAATAATTTGACAAATACAAGATTTAGGTGCTTATTAGATTTGAAAACGTCGACCACCAATTGTGATTCGTACATTGATTGGGCGTTTTCAAATATTTCCACTGAGGACATTAGCGCTTGGACTTTTGAGACTGTTTATAGTTACCATAATGGAATCTCAGTTAGTATTCAGGATAGTGTAAATATTTAAATATAATATGTATGTATGTTATAGTATAGTATAGTATAGTATAGTATAGCTTATTAGTATGTATACATAGTTTAATATTTCAACTTTAGTAATTTAACATTGCAAGTTACTTGCGGCATTTAATATGTACCTGGGTTCAGGGTAGCTCCTAGTCGGGCCCTCCCGACCACGCAACTGTTTAGTTTTAATTATGTTTATTCTTACTGTGTCATTATTATCATTGGGCCCAAGATGACGTAGACAAAGTGACAAGCTTTAAACATATATATTTATACATATTCAATATAATTAAATTATGACATTCGTTACGTTAACGTATCGGCTAGCTTTCCTTATTTGAATAATTTTTCACAAGCATGGCAAATACCATCAACACCTGCTGTTGATCTTATTAGTAGAGCAAATCACGAGAGAAAGCAAGATTTAAAAAAAATATATTAGTTCGCCCGTTAACGAAATTAAAGATCAAAACAAAAGATAATGAGTATTTAAGTGATATTCAAAACAAAAACGAAGAGCGCGTGCGTATGCGTCTGCTGATGTTTTACTAGGTCACATACGTTAGTCAAAGTTAGATTTGTCATACTAGCTGGGTACATGGCGATACGGAGCACATATTCGATATTATTATACTACTTAATTAATCCATGTTGAGGTTATACCCAGTTAGGCCGATTCGGATCGACATGGGGTTGTGACCAATATCCAGGTGTTGTGACGTAATCACTTGCACTATCTTTTTAGGTATCCAAAAGTTATAATGTTGAGGCTGAGATTAGACGGAGGCGTCCAACAATGCTTTTGGTTGGTGTTTTAAGACTGCGTTCATATCAGCTGCTAGCGACGAAAGAGGTGATAGCGGTGGCTATTCTAAAGCGGCTGTTACGTCTCTATATTCAATGCAAGTTTTGATTTCGTTATTGAAATACATTTTTTTTTTGGCTGCCTCTCTAGTGCTGGGTACGCTAATCTTAGCCTACTTATGCAATTAAGTGCCTATTAAACTTGGCACTTATGTAATTACTGAAACATACCTCCAAGAATACTTAACAGAGGAATTATATAGTTTTTTCCAGACGGACACGACACTCGTGGTGTGTTTTAATTTATCTTAATATCGGCCTTATTTTAATTTTTATTTTTGTTGGCTTCAATCAGTACTTAGAAGTACTAAGGTTAACTAGACACGTGTTTTTCCACTAGTCGAGTAGCGCTACGACGTCTGCTTTGTAAGAGATATCTCGGTGAAATAACCACATGCCGAGCTGAGCTTTTTCGCTTAGTGATAACTGTAAGTACGATGCGACCATCATACGATCAAAATGCGAGCGCTTACCTTTAACAGAGTCTGTTAGCTAGAGTAGGGTGAGCCATGATTTGAACAAAAAAAAAACATTTCCCAGCTTTTTGGATCTTAAGTTTAATTTTAAGAAAATGACTACTAAACATGGCACTCAAAAACGCCCGACACAGCGACCGAAGCTGTGCCTTTAAAGTCTCTCTAGCGAGATTCCCTCAGAAATAATAATAAGAATAATATGGGATCCTTTATATTTGAAATGTTGTATCCAAATGTATGAAATAATCAAAGCGCAAGACTGTCGCTTTTAAATTGTCTGTCGTCCGTCTGTCTGTATGAACGCGTCGATCTTGAAAACTATTAGAGCTAGAGACTTCAACTTTTCGGATATAGATTTGTCCATGGCATGGCATTTAGGTTAGCATGGTTCTACCTGTTACCTTGCTGAAGTCAGTGTAAATAACATCTGTTTGCATTTTATTTTGTAATGTTTTGATAACAAACGACGTGAATTCCAATAGGTTAGTGGTAGTAGATCTAAATTTCACAAACCCATGCTGGCAGGGTGAAATTATAGATATACAAAGATGTTGCAGTTGTGAAGTTATGAATTTCTAAAAAATCTTAGGTATAGCAGACAACTTAGAAATACCTCTATAGTTCTGAACACTGGACTTGTTTCCTTTTCTAAGGAGAGGAATAATAAATGATTCTATCCATATGTTAGGAAAAGAACATAACTTCACAGACAGTTTAAATAATTTATACAACATCTTCATTAGACCTTCAGCGCAGTACCGAAGCGCACAGACCGGTACTCCATCAGGTCCTGTTACAGGCTTCATGACCCTCAGATCACTTAGTAATGAACTTTCCGTGATCAAAGATCCAAAAATACAATTTGAGTCATTTACGTGATAAGGCAAAGGCACCCCATATTAATAATCTTGAGAACTGTATTATTTTTATTATTATTTGTAAGGGAGTCTCACAACAGAGATATTATTGGCACAGCGACCAAATTGCGGTCTTTTGTGCCAAGGGGCTCCCTATTGGGACAAGAGACGCTCTGCCTCCCTTATGAAGGAGAGCAGATCCCTTGTCGAGGAATTTCTGTGCTGGAGTAACAAATTCTCTGCATAGATACTTCCTCCTACTCCAAATAATGGCTGGGCAATCACATAAAATGTGCTGTGTTGTCTCGTCTTCCTCTCTGCAGAGTCTACACTCTGTGTCAGGGGACAGGCGCATTTTATGGAGGTGATACTTGACTGTATGGTGTCCCGTGCGATAGGACACCAAGAGCCGTAGTTCCGCCCTTGAACGATTTTTTGTCTTTCTTCCTATATGAGGGCTGACCAGCTCTTTAGCTTGTCGTAACCCAGGTCTTGTTAACCAGTAGATTCCCCTCTGCTTATTTGACCATTCCTCTATCAACTCTTTAGCAGAGGCCCAGCTTAACCCGAAAATTTTCCGTGGTCTTAAGATCCGTTCTGTCGCAGATCCCGAAGCCAGGAATAGTTTTTACTAGACTAGCATGACCTATGTCTGCTGCTAGCAACCCATTTGTGAGTTTAATCCTCAGAAGGCTCAAAGAAGCTACCTTCTTTATGTGCAAATGCAGTGGATTCAGTCCGAAGACTGTCTCCAGTGCGGCAGTTGGACATGGACGCATGACACCCTTGAGGGTTAAGTAGAAAGGATGTAAGGCTAATTAGTCTATACGACCTAGGCTGATCCAAGATACGGTTCCCTTACTTGGGAATAAAAACTAAGTTTACCTCCCTCCAAGATAGCGGAATGTAACCACAAGTGATGCTCGCCCTAAGTAGACCAATTAGTCGAGTAAGTATATTTTCAGGCTGTGTTGCAGCAGGGCCGGGAAAATCTGGTCGGGGCTTTGAAGGGAGCGAATGATTTAATGGCCCACCTGACCTTGTTACCGTCGAAGATACCACCCGACAGACGATAACCACGTCAGAAAAAATGGGGTTTCATAAGCAATACAAATTGGCTGTTAGCTAGTATTACCTTTATTGGTGGGTCAGGTCATGTTCAAAACTACTAAAAATCGTACCTAATGTGAGTGTAGAACGTATAAATTTGTAGATTTTGCATTGTGTTCTTTTATTGTAATTTTTCCAAAATTGAAAAATTAGAGTATTTTAGAAATACAACAATTTTTTTAATTGTGTGTGGAAAACGGAGAAACTTTCGAACAGTTGTTTAAACCAACCGATAAGATATGCAAAGAGCAAAAATTCACAAACAAAATATAGGCAGGCAACAATGCAATTGCACAAGTCAACCAGTCTACTTGCGCTGCAGTTTGTTGATGTAATTAAACTCAATTTATCAAAAATTTAATAACCTAAAAGCGCCTAAATGGGGGCCCCAATTTCGCGCCACTTGAATAGGAATCTTTATTCAACAAACATTTTAGAGAATTCCGATTGTTTGCAACACAATCACTACTTAAATTTAACAAAATTGGAATATTTTAGATATAAAAACAGCCATTTTTCTGCTCAAAACTTCAGACATGCGGCTTTGAAGGGATGTAAACAAATTAGCCAAATAGTGTAGCGAAATTGAGTTCCACGCTAATATGATGGCTTGGGTTCATTCGAGTATACTCGAATATTGTTGTCCTGATCCATATACTTTGACATGTCAACCATCGCTAAACATTTTTAATGACATTCAAGTCCTGTAAATAGGGCGGCCAACTAAATTGCTGAACATTTCGGCTAGTATATACGTTTTAGGCTCTTTGTATATTTTGCGTATTATCATGTTGATGAATCCACGGCAGATGTGCAATAACGTGGTGAAATTACAGAAATACCTCTAACAATTCACCACAGTAAGAAATCGCATTCATTGTGATTGACAAAAACATCCATTTGCAGGTGCCATAATGCGAAATGGTCCCCCACAACATCACAACTCCAACTCTGCTATGTAGCCGGTCAAAATAATGACTTTCGTTGGCGACGCCATAGAATTAGTAACTAGCCATTGGCGCCTTCCAAAATACATTTGTTTTCGTCCGAGAAGACCACCCTACGCCTCTCCGAAGTCCGATCATAAACTTTTTATATGCTAACCATTTGAAATAAAACGACACAACGTTTTGATACTCGCCTTGACACCACATTTTGCCCTAATATTTGCAAAGGTCATGAAATTTTGACGTTTTTTTTTTCATGTTTTTTCCACACATAGGCCCGTTTTCACATCTTGCCGACAACCTTACAAAGTAGATAAGCTTGTCGATACAATAAATTTGATTTTCACATCAAATAAGTGCTTAACACCTAGTTGACAAATATGGCAACCAAGTTCAATTTTTAGTGTTGCCCACTCGCTGAAGCTCTGCATATGGCAACGCCGTGGAACTTTTATTTTTGCACCTCTTTCTTTTCTCCCGAGACATTATTTTATTTGCTCGATTCATTAAAAAATTCACAACTCCCTTTTTGCGCATACTGGCAACATTTCCGACAAGTGTTGCTCCTCTTCTACTCCTTTGCTAGAGTGTGACGCATTTAAGGGACTCGAGATGCCACATTGTCATAAATTTAAACGTTTTGTTATGTTATGTTAAAATTAAGTGGGAACGAAAAAAGTCAAAGGCTGCTTTTAGTGTAAAGTGTACCAAAGCTGCAGTCAACTTTATCGGCAAGATGTGATAACGGGCCTTTGACTCGTTAGTTAAAAATGTGAATATACCGTGTCAGCTCTTCTTGATGTTCTTCGCGTTTTTGCCTATAAATAGTTCTTGTAAGCTTTAATTTGTCCGTTTCGAACAAGGCTTTACTCAACCAATTTTTGTGTTTTTTTTTAATGTGCCACAGATAACGGTCAAAGTAAATTCATGTCCAATTCAAGTGGCGCGGAATGAGGGCCCCGCATTTTGGCGTTTTTAGGTTTTGGATTATTTGCTAATATTTAAAGCTTTAGCATTGTCTTTTTTCAGGTAAAATTATAGCAACTAAATGAACTTTAATTTGTTTATTTAGTGTCTAGCATGCTGTCTATCACGAAATTATAAAACCGTTTAGTATCTTGCTGTATTCTCAGTCTTAGTATTACAGAGAAATTTGATCGAGCAATCTGATATCGAGAGTAATCCAAGAAACAGGGAGATTTTTTTTAATTTCTTATACATCCTTGACTTGCTATTTTTTAAATGTATCCAAAATATGAAATATTGATAGCCTGTGTATTACGAGCACATATTAAATCAAATTTAATGGCTCTAGCTCTTATAGTCTCAGAGATATGCCAAGAAAACCAAGTCTAAAAAATTTATCGATAATAATAAAACGGAGCAAGATATAGAAAAAAAAATGATAAACTTGTACTGCGTATGGATTAGAATCTATAGTCAAAAAGTTTAGGTCTCTAGCTTTTGTTTCCGAGATCGCTGCGTTCATACAGACGGAAGGATGGACATGGCTAAATCGACTCAGCTCGTCGTCCTGATAGAGAATATATATACTTTATGAGGTCGGAGATGCTCCCTTCAGCCTTTGCTGCGTCAGCGCATTCTACCAAACGGCCCAACCGTGGGAGCGCATCATGGAATAGGACACCTTAGCCAAGCTACAAAGGAAGCGACAGAAACAACAACAACGGCAACAGCGGCAGCAGCGGCTGCAGCAACAGCGGCATTAGCAGAGTTTTAGCTTTAGCATTATTTGTCTTGACCATTGTAATTTTGTTCTAAAATAACACGACAAATAATCGGTCTTATTTAAAAGACCATTATAGGAAAGAATTCCTTAACTTTTAAGAAGCGTAAAGATTTAAAACCTAAAAGCGCCCTAATTTCGCGCCACTTGAATATGAATCTTTATTCAACAAACATTTTAGAGAATTCCGATTGTTTTCAACACAATCACTACTTAAATTTAACGAAATTGGAGTATTTTAGATATAAAAACATTTTTTGAATAGTGTGTTGAGCCATTTTTTAGCTCAAAACTTCAGACATCCGGTTTTGAAGGGATGTATGAAAATTAGCCGAATAGTTTAGCGAAATTGAGTTCCACGCTAATATGATGGCTTGGGTTACTTCGAGTATACTCGAATATTGTTGTTTGAAATAAAACGACACAACGTTTTGATACTCGCCTTGACACCACATTTTTCCCTAATATTTGCAAAAGTCATGAAATTTTGACGCTTTTCTTTTCATGTTTTTTCCATACATAGGCCCGTTTTCACATCTTGCCGACAACCTTATGCTCGATTCATTAAAATATTCACAATATACACTTAAATACCAAACTCATTTTTTGCGCATACTGGCAACATTTCCGACAAGCGTTGCCCATATTCTACGCCTTTGCTAGAGTGTGACGCATTTAAGGGCCCCGAGATGCCACATTGTCATAAATTTTAAACGTTTTGTTATGTTATGGTAAAATTAAAAGGGAACGAAAAAACTCAAAGGCTGCTTGTGGCGCGAAATGAGGGCCTCGCATTTTGGCATTTTTAGGTTTTGGATTTTTGCAAATATTTAAAGCTTTAGCATTGTCTTTTTTCAGGTAAAATTATAGCAACTAAATGAACTTTAATTTATTTATTTAGTGTCTAGCATGCTGTCTATCACGAAATTATAAAACCGATTAGTATCTTGCTGTATTCTCAGTCTTATTATTACAGAGAAATTTGATCGAGCAATCTGTTATCGAGAGTAATCCAAGAAACAGGGAATTTCTCTGAACTTCTTATACATCCTTGACTTTCTATTTTTTAAATTTATCCAAAATATGAAATATTGATAGCCCGCGTATTACAAGCACATATTAAATCAAATTTAATGGCTCTAGCTCTTATAGTCTCCGAGATATGCGAAGAAAACCAAGAATCGATAATAATGAAACGGAGCAAGATATAGAAAAAAAAATTATAAACTTTTACTGCGTATAGATTAGAATGTATAGTCAAAAAGTTTAGGTCTCTAGCTTTTGTAGTTTCTGAAATCGCTGCGTTCATACAGCTCGTCATCTTGATAGAGAATATTTATACCTTATAAGGTCGGAGATGCTCCCTTCAGCCTGTGCTGTGTCAGCGCATTTTACCAAACGGCGCAACCGTGGGAGCGCACCATGAAATAGGACACCTTAGCCAAGCTACAAAGGAAACTACCACAACAGCGGCAACAGCGGTAACAGCGGCAGCAGCGGCTGCAGCGACAGCGGCAGTAGCAGAGTTTTAGCTTTAGCATAATTTGTCTTGACCATTGTAAATTTGTTCTAAAATAGCACGACAAATAAACGGTCTTATTTAAAAGACCATTAAAGGAAAAAATCCCTTAATTTGTGTATTCCTTAGCTTTCAAGAAGCGTAAAGATTTGTAATATCGGTTGTGACATTCTCGAGTAATGATCAAAAATGCAAACTCACCTCTGAGAAAAAAACTAAAAAAAAAATGTTTTACCACAGAATTGAAAGATTAAATGCTTAGGCTTGAGATATTAGCAAAAAATTAAAAAACCTAAATGGGGGCCATAATTTCGCGCCACTTGAATAGGAATCTTTATTCAACAAACATTTTAGAGAATTCCGATTGTTTTCAACATAATCACTACTTAAATTT
The DNA here is from genome assembly GCA_035041545.1 of Drosophila colorata. NCBI lineage: Eukaryota > Metazoa > Arthropoda > Insecta > Diptera > Drosophilidae > Drosophila > Drosophila colorata. The sequence continues at coordinate 43,237 of JAWNLD010000025.1, forward strand.
AACGAAATTGGAGTATTTTAGATATAAAAACATTTTTTGAATAGTGTGTTGAGCCATTTTTCAGTTCAAAACTTCAGACATCCGGTTTTGAAGGGATGTATGCAAATTAGCCGAATAGTTTAGCGAAATTGAGTTCCACGCTAATATGATGGCTTGGGTTATTTCGAGTATACTCGAATATTGTTGTCCTGATCCATATACTTTGACATGTCAACCATCGCCAAACATTTTCAATGACATTCAAGTCCTGTAAATAGGGCGGCCAACTAAATAGCTTAACATTTCGGCTCGTATATACGTTTTAGGCTCTTTGTATATTTTGCGCATTATCATGTTGATGAATCCACGGCAGATGTGCAATAATGTGGTGAAAGTACAGAAATACCTCTATCAATTCACCAAAGTAAGAAATCGCATTCAATGTGATTGACAAAAACATCCATTTGCAGGTGCCATAATGCAAAATGGTCCCCTACACCATCACAACTCCAACTCTGTTATGTAGCCGGTCAAAATAATGACTTTCGTTGGCGACGCCATAGAATTAGTAACTAGCCATTGGCGCCTTCCAAAATACATTTGTTCTAGTCCGAGAAGACCACCCTATGCCTCTCCGAAGTCCGATCATAAACTGTTTTAATCTTATTCTTGATTGTTAATCTTTTTATGGTTAGCATCATTTGAAATAAAACGACACAACGTTTTGATACTCGCCTTGACACCACATTTTTCCCTAATATCTGACGCTTTTCTTTTCATGTTTTTTCCATACGTAGGCCCATTTTCACATCTTGCCGACAACCTTACAAGGTATTTAAACTTGTCGATAAAAGAAATTTGATTTTCACATCAAATAAGTGCTTAACACCGAGTTGACAAATATGGCAACCAAGTTCAGTTTTTAATGTTGCCCACTCGCTCAAGTTTTGCATATGGCAACGCCATGGAACTTTTGTTTTTGCACCTCTTTCTTTTCTACCGAGACATTATTTTATTTGCTCGATTCATTTAAAAATTCACAATATACACTCAAATACCAAACTCCTTTTTTGCCGACAAGTGTTGCCCATCTTCTACTCCTTTGCTAGAGTGTGACGCATTTAAGGGCCCCGAGATGCCACATTGTCATTCATTTTAAACGTTTTGTCTTAGTATTACAGAGAAATTTGATCGAGCAATCTGATATCGAAAGTAATCCAAGAAACAGGGAGTTTCTTTGAACTTCTTATACATCCTTGACTTTCTATTTTTTAAATTTATCCAAAATATGAAATATTGATAGCCTGCGTATTACGAGCACATATTATATCAAATTTAATGGCTCTAGCTCTTATAGTCTCAGAGATATGCCAAGAAAACCAAGTCTAAAAAATTTATCGATAATAATAAAACGGAGCAAGATATAGAAAAAAAAATGATAAACTTGTACTGCGTATGGATTAGAATCTATAGTCAAAAAGTTTAGGTCTCTAGCTTTTGTTTCCGAGATCGCTGCGTTCATACAGACGGAAGGACGGACATGGCTAAATCGACTCAGCTCGTCGTCCTGATAGAGAATATATATACTTTTTGAGGTCGGAGATGCTCCCTTCAGCCTGTGCTGCGTCAGCGCATTCTACCAAACGGCGCAACCGTGGGAGCGCACCATGGAATACGACACCTTAGCTAAGCTACAAAGGAAGCGACAGCAACAACAACAACGGCAACAGCGATAACAGCGGCAGCAGCAGCGACAGCGGCAGTAGCAGAGTTTTAGCTTTAGCATAATTTGTTATGACCATTGTAATTTTGTTCTAAAATAACACGACAAATAATCGGTCTTATTTAAAAGACCCTTGAAGGAAAGAATTCCTTTATTTGTGTATTCCTTACTTTCAAGAAGCGTAAAGATTTTTAATCAAAAATGCAAACTCACCTCTGAGAAAAAAACTAAAAAAAAGTGTCAAATTACAAAAATTTCTTTAAATAAAGTTTTACCACAGAACAAGTCAGAAAAAATGGTAAGCAATACAAATTGGCTGTTAGCTAGTATTACCTATTCATTGGTGGGCCAGGTCATGTTCAAAACCACTAAAAATCGTATCTACTGTGAGTGTAGAACGTATAAATTTGTAGATTTTGCATTAATTTTAAACACCTCACGTGTTCTTTTATTGTAATTTTTTTTATTTATTTTTAATTGGAGTATTTTAGATATACAAACATTTTTTAACAGTGTGTGGAAAACGGAGAACCTATCGAACAGTTTTTAAACCAACCGAATAGATATGCACAGAGCAAAAATGCAAAAACAAAATATAGACATGCAACAATGCAATTGCACAAGTCAACCAGTCTACTTGCGCTGCAGTTTGTTGATGTAATTAAACTCAATTTAGCAAAAAATTAAAAACCTAAAAGCGCCCTAATTTCGCGCCACTTGAATAGGAATCTTTATTCAACAAACATTTTAGAGAATTCCGATTGTTTTCAACACAATCACTACTTAAATTTAACGAAATTGGAGTATTTTAGATATAAAAACATTTTTTGAATAGTGTGTTGAGCCATTTTTCTGCTCAAAACTTTAGACATCCGGTTTTGAAGGGATGTATACAAATTAGCCAAATAGTTTAGCGAAATTGAGTTCCACGCTAATATGATGGCTTGGGTTACTTCGAGTATACTCGAATATTGTTGTCCTGATCCATATACTTTGATATGTCAAACATCGCAAACATTTTTAATGATATTCAAGTCCAGTGAATAGGGCGGCCTAATATTTGCAAAAGTCATGAAATTTTGACGCTTTTCTTTTAATGTTTTTTCCATACATACGCCCGTTTTCACATCTTGCTGACAACCTTACAAGGTAGATAAACTTGTCGATAAAAGAAATTTGATTTTCACATCAAATAAGTGCTTAACACCGAGTTGACAAATATGGCAACCAAGTTCAGTTTTCAGTGTTGCCCACTCGCTGAAGCTCTGCATATGGCACGCCGTGGAACTTTTGTTTTTGCACCTCTTTCTTTTCTCCCGAGACATTATTTTATTTGCTCGATTCATTAAAAAATTCACAACATACACTCAAATACCAAACTCTTTTTTTGCGCATACTGGCAACATTTCCGACAAGTGTTGCCCATCTTCTACTCCTTTGCTAGAGTGTGACGCATTTAAGGGACCCGAGATGCCACATTGTCATAAATTTTAAACGTTTTGTTATGTTATGTTAAAATTAAGTGGGAACGAAAAAAGTCAGAGGCTGCTTTTAGTGTAAAGTGTACTAAAGCTACAGTCAACTTTATCGGCAAGATGTGAAAACGGGCCTTAGACTCGTTAATTAAAAATGTGAATATACCGTGTCAGCTCTTCTTGATTTTCTTCGCATTTTTGCCTATAAATAGTTCTTGTAAGCTTTAATTTGTCCGTCTCGAATAAGGGGTTACTCCACCAATTTTTGTGTTTTTTTTTTTAATGTGCCACAGATAACGGTCAAAGTATCATGTCCAATTCAAGTGGCGCGAAATTAGGGCCTCGCTTTTTGGCGTTTTTAGGTTTTGGATTTTTTGCTAATATTTAAAGCTTTAGCATTGTCTTTTTTCAGGTAAAATTATAGCAACTAAATGAACTTTAATTTATTTATTTAGTGTCTAGCATGCTGTCTATCACGAAATTATAAAACCGTTTAGTACCTTGCTGTATTCTCAGTCTTAGTATTACAGAGAAATTTGATCGAGCAATCTGATATCGAGAGTAATCCAAGAAACAGGGAGATTTTTTTTAATTTCTTATACATCCTTGACTTGCTATTTTTTAAATGTATCCAAAATATGAAATATTGATAGCCTGTGTATTACGAGCACATATTAAATCAAATTTAATGGCTATAGCTCTTATAGTCTCCGAGATATGCCAAGAAAACCAAGTCTAAAAAATTTATCGATAATAATAAAACGGAGCAAGATATAGAAAAAAATGATAAACTTGTACTGCGTATGGATTAGAATTTATAGTCAAAAAGTTTAGGTCTCTAGCTTTTGTAGTTTCCGAGATCGCTGCGTTCATACAGACGGATGGACGGACATGGCTAAATCGACTCAGCTCGTCGTCTTGATAGAGAATATATATACTTTATGATGTCGGAGATGCTCCCTTCAGCCTGTGCTGCGTCAGCGCATTCTACCAAACGGCGCAACCGTGGGAGCGCACCATGGAATAGGACACCTTAGCCAAGCTACAAAGGAAGCGACAGCAACAACAACAACGGCAACAGCGATAACAGCGGCAGCAGCGGCTGCAGCGACAGCGGCAGTAACAGAGTTTTAGCTTTAGCATAATTTGTCTTGACCATTGCCTTTTAGTTCTAAAATAGCACGACATATAATCGGTCTTATTAAAAAGACCATTAAAAGAAATAATTCCTTAATTTGTGTATTCCTTAGCTTTCAAGAAGGGTAAAGATTTTTAAACATCGGTTGTGACATTCTCGTGTAATGATCAAAAATGCAAACTCACCTCTGAGAAAAAAACTAAAAAAAATGTCAAATTAAAAAAATTTCTTAAAATAAAGTTTTACAACAAAACAAGTTTTAAAGTGGGTTTTTTCATTATATGGGGCCCCAAATGAGTCAGAAAAAATGGGGTTTGGTAAGCAATACAAATTGGCTGTTAGCTAGTATTACCTTTTTTATTGGTGGGCCAGGTCATGTTCAAAATCACTAAAAATCGTATCTACTGTGAGTGTAGAACGTATAAATTTGTAGATTTTGCATTAATTTTAAACATCTCACGTGTTCTTTTATTGTAATTTTTTTTATTTATTTTTAATTGGAGTATTTTAGATATACAAAAATTTTTTTAATAGTGTGTGGAAAACGGAGAACCTATCGAACAGTTTTTTAAACTAACCGAATAGATATGCAAAGAGCAAAAATGCAAAAACAAAATATAGGCAGGCAACAATGCAATTGCACAAGTCAACCAGTCTACTTGCGCTGCAGATTGTTGATGTAATTAAACTCAATTTATCAAAAATTTAATAACCTAAAAGCGCCTAAATGGGGGCCCCAATTTCGCGCCACTTGAATAGGAATCTTTATTCAACAAACATTTTAGAGAATTCCGATTGTTTGCAACACAATCACTACTTAAATTTAACAAAATTGGAATATTTTAGATATAAAAACATTTTTTGGATAGTGTGTTGAGCCATTTTTCTGCTCAAAACTTCAGACATGCGGCTTTGAAGGGATGTATACAAATTAGCCAAATAGTGTAGCGAAATTGAGTTCCACGCTAATATGATGGCTTGGGTTACTTCGAGTATACTCGAATGTTGTTGTCCTGATCCAAGTACTTTGACATGTCAACCATCGCAAAACATTTTCAATGACATTCAAGACCTGTAAATAGGGCGGCCAACTAAATAGCTTAACAAATCGGCAATATATACGTTTTAGGCTCTTTGTATATTTTGCGCATCATCATGTTGATGAATCCACGGCAGATGTGCAATAACGTGGTGAAAGTACAGAAATGCCTCTATCAATTCATCACAGTAAGAAATCGCATTCATTGTGATTGACAAATACTTCCATTTGCAGGTGCCATAATGCGAAATGGTCCCCCACAACATCACACCTCCAACTCTGCTATGTAGCCGGTCAAAATAATGACTTTCGTTGGCGACGCCATAGAATTTGTAACTAGCCATTGGCGGCTTCCAAAATACATTTGTTCTCGTCCGAGAAGACCACCCTATGCCTCTCCGAAATCCGATCATAAACTGTTTTAATCTTATTCTTGATTGTTAATCTTTTTATATGCTAACCATTTGAAATAAAACGACACAACGTTTTGATACTCGCCTTGACACCACATTTTTCCCTAATATTTGCAAAAGTCATGAAATTTTGACGCTTTTCTTTTCATGTTTTTTCCATGCATAGGCCCGTTTTCACATCTTGACGACAACCTTACAAGGTAGATAAGTTTGTCGATACAATAAATTTGATTTTCACATCAAATAAGTGCTTAACACCGAGTTGACAAATATGGCAACCAAGTTCAATTTTTAGTGTTGCCAACTCGCTGAAGCTCTGCATATGGCAACGCCATGGAACTTTTGTTTTTGCACCTCTTTCTTTTCTCCCGAGATATTATTTTATTTGCTCGATTCATTCAAAAATTCACAATATACACTCAAACTCCTTTTTTGCGAATACTGGCAACATTTCCGACAAGTGCTGCCCATCTTCTACACCTTTGCTAGAGTGTGACGCATTTAAGAGTCCCGACATGCCACATTGTCATAAATTTTAAACGTTTTGTTATGTTATGTTGAAATTAAGTGGGAACGAAAAAAATTAAAGGCTGCTTTTAGTGTAAAGTGTACTATAGCTACAGTCAACTTTTCTTCGCGTTTTTGCCTATAAATAGTTCTTGTAAGTTTTAATTTGTCCGTCTCGAATAAGGCTTTACTGCACCAATTTTTGTGTTTTTTTTAATATGCCACAGATAACGGTGAAAGTAAATTCATGTCCAATTCAAGTGGCGCGAAATTAGGGCCCCGCATTTTGGCGTTTTTAGGTTTTGGATTTTTTGCTAATATTTAAAGCTTTAGCATTGTCTTTTTTCAGGTAAAATTATAGCAACTAAATGAACTTTAATTTATTTATTTAGTGTCTAGCATGCTGTCTATCACGAAATTATAAAACCGTTTAGTATCTTGCTGTATTCTCAGTCTTAGTATTACAGAGAAATTTGATCGAGTTATCTGATATCGAGAGTAATCAAAGAAACAGGGAGTTTCTCTGAACTTCTTACACATCCTTGACTTTCTATTTTTTAAATTTATCCAAAATATGAAATATTGATAGCCTGCGTATTACGAGCACATATTAAATCAAATTTAATGGCTCTAGCTCTTATAGTCTCAGAGATATGCCAAGAAAACCAAGTCTAAAAAATTTATCGATAATAATGAAACGGAGCAATTTATAGAAAAAAAAATGATAAACTTGTACTGCGTATGGATTAGAATCTATAGTCAAAAAGTTTAGGTCTCTAGCTTTTGTTTCCGAGATCGCTGCGTTCATACAGACGGAAGGACGGACATGGCTAAATCGACTCAGCTCGTCGTCCTGATAGAGAATATATATACTTGATGAGGTCGGAGATGCTCCCTTCAGCCTGTGCTGCGTCAGCGCATTCTACCAAACGGCGCAACCGTGGGAGCGCACCATGGAATAGGACACCTTAGCCAAGCTACAAAGGAAGCGACAGCAACAACAACAGCGGCAGCAGCGACAGCGGCAGTAGCAGAGTTTTAGCTTTAGCATAATTTGTCTTGACCATTGTAATGTTGTTCTAAAATAGCACGATAAATAATAATAATTTAAAAGACCATTGAAGGAAAGAATTCCTTAATTTGTGTATTCCTTAGCTTTTAAGAAGCGTAAAGATTTTTAACATCGGTTGTGACATTCTCGAGTAATGATCAAAATTGCAAACTCACCTCTGAGAAAAAAACTAAAATAAAATGTCAAATTACAAAAATTTCTTAAAATAAAGTTTTACCACAGAACAAGTTTTAAAGTGGGTTTTTCGTTATATGGGGCCCCAAATGAGTCAGAAAAACTGGGGTTTGGTAAGCAATACAAATTGGCTGTTAGCTAGTATTACTTATTCATTGGTGGGCCAGGTCATGTTCAAAACCACTAAAAATCGTATCTACTGTGAGTGTAGAACGTATAAATTTGTAGATTTTGCATTAATTTTAAACATTCTTACGTGTTCTTTTATTGTAATTTTTCCAAAATTGAAAGATTTAATGCTAATCTTGAGATATAAGCAAAAAATTTAAAACCTAAAAACGCCCAAATGGGGGCCCTAATTTCACGCCACTTGAATAGGAATCTTTATTCAACAAACACTTTAGAAAATTCCGATTGTTTTCAACACAATCACTACTTAAATTAAACGAAATTGGAGTATTTTAGATATACAAACATTTTTTTAATAGTGTGTGGAAAACGGAGAACCTATCGAACAGTTTTTTAAACCAACCAAATAAATATGCAAAGAGCAGAAATGCAAAAGCAAAATATAGGCAGGCAACAATGCAATTGCACAAGTCAACCAGTCTACTTGCGCTGCAGTTTGTTGATGTAATTAAGCTCAATTTAGCAAAAAATTAAAAACCTAAAAGCGCCCCAATTTCGCGCCACTTGAATAGGAATCTTTATTCAACAAACATTTTAGAGAATTCCGATTGTTTTCAACACAATCACTACTTAAATTTAACGAAATTGGAGTATTTTAGATATAAAAACATTTTTTGAATAGTGTGTTGAGCCATTTTTCTGCTCAAAACTTCAGACATCCGGTTTTGAAGGGATGTATGCAAATTAGCCAAATAGTTTAGCGAAATTGAGTTCCACGCTAATACGATGGCTTGGGTTCATTCGAGTATACTCGAATATTGTTGTCCTGATCCATATACTTTGACATGTCAACCATCAGCCAAAGCATTTTCAATGACATTCAGAGTCCTGTAAATAGGGCGGCCTAAACTAAATTGCTTAACATTTCGGCTAGTATATACGTTTTAGGCTCTTTGTATATTTTGCGTATTATCATGTTGATGAATCCACGGCAGATGTGCAA
>JAWNLD010000026.1:0-85443 GCA_035041545.1 Drosophila colorata
ATAAATTGACAAAAAATCTGTAAAATGAAAACATGTTGTCTTTCTTTTATCCCATACATTAGAATTTACGATCGAACCTTTTTCTCTAACAAAACCTGTTTACAAGTGTGCGCCGCACTTGTGTTCCTTCGCCGTGTAGAAAAACGGTCTGTTCACACTCTTCAGAAAAGGGAGAGCAAATTAAATGCGCACGTGCCTGATCGAGCTCTCAAGCCACCCCTGAAAAAGTAAACAAACAAGTCGATGCGTGCACTTGTGCGCACGTGATCTCATAACCCTCTCCCAATTAAAATCTGAATTTTAATGAGCGGCCTCTTATTAAACCAGTTTTTAATGATCGGTCCCTTTTCCCACCACCGAAAAAGTAGATGAACAAGTCGATGTGTGCACTTGTGCGCACGTGATCTCATAACCCATCCCACTTAAAATCTGAATTTTAATGATCGGGCACCCACGCTACTTCAGAAAAGGGACAGTTACTAAAATGTAACGGCCACTTTCCTCAGCTCCCCCCTCATCAAAAGGTCACAAAGGCCCATGACGATTGGTTCACTCACTTGTCCCTCCCTAAAAAAGGATCACGTACCTCCATATGAATCGATCGGTCCCCGCACACCCCTCCTTCGAAAAAGGGTCAGGTGCCTGTCGTCGTTGATTAGGGTCATCTGAAGGGTCCTAAATCATTCGACTAATCACATCACGTGATTAAATTGACAGCGACTTCATCTGTCGCAGAACATGCAGTTCCCTACTACTTCGGTGTTTTATTATTTATTTTATTTATTCACTGTTTGCTTTTTTCGTTACAGTTAAGCTCTCTTCCGCTTTTAGTTATCTGCATAAGCGTTTATCTTTTAATCTGCTCTCTTGTGCTCAATTGCCTAATTGTACTGCTGCTGGCAGACTCTTAAGCACTTGTTCTAACTGCTAATTTTCTCTTAGCGTGCGTTGGTACAGTTGTAAAACTGGAAAATTTTTCAAATAAAATGAATCCCCAAATTGTCTGTTTTATCACCGCTATACAATCTAGAATACCCTGTTGACTTTGTAATAACGTTGTACATGTGAAATGTGCAGGTTACTCGAGGCAAGGGGGGGATGCTATAGTCCAACGTAATGGCTTATTGTATAGTTGTGACTCGTGTAGGGTGGTTGAAGGTGAAATGCGAGCTTTAATGAGGCAAACGAGGACGAGGACGATCGCAAACTTAACGATCAGTTCACAGACATTTATACTTAATTCAATGGTTTAAGACTACTGAGTGGAGAAATCCAAATCAAACGATTTGTCCGACTCGTCCGCCCCCGTTACACAACAACCAACTGAAAATTTATTATCCGGTCCACCGGCCGTAATAGTTGCCTCTGAGGATAGTTGCCCAACTGTCGCACATGTGGCACGTAAATTTCTAGTTGGTGTTCCACCAAAGAAATACATTTTTGTTTCCCCTCATTTCTCATCGGATGATGTTAAAGCCTATATACAGGCTAAAATTCCAGCCGCAAGTTTAAATTTGCCTATTCAGGGATATATCAGCCTTTAAAATAGGTGTTCAACCTGAACTGTTTACCAACATTTGTTGTAAACAGATTTGGCCTGAACACTTAATTATAAAAGAGTACAAAGCCAAAAAGAAAAATAGGGCTCCGATTTTGTTACCACCACCTTCCATCGGCGCCACAACATCGGTTGCAGCGTCAAAAAACTAATAGCCTCCATCGAGTTTGCCTATCAGAACGTTAGAGGTCTTAATTCTAAACTGACTAATCTCTATTTAGATAGTGTTTCTTTTGATTTCTTAAACACAGAGTCGACGAGCAGATTTTTCCGGCCCTACTGCAACACAGCCTAGAAGATATACTTAGTCCATTAATTGGTCTACTTAGGGCGAGCTTCACTTGGGGGTACATTCCGCTATCTTGGAGGAAGGTAAATGTGGTATTTATTCCGAAGTAAGAGAACCGTCGCTTGGATCAACATAAACCGTATAGACCAATTAGCCTTACATCATTTCTGCTTAAGACCGCAGAACGCATGTTGGACTTGCATATCCAGTGCAGATTGCAAGATACCAATCCCCTGCACCATACACAATTCGCCTACATCACAGGCAGATCGACAGAGTTCGCTCTACATCAGATAGTCAGTAAGATTGAAAAGGCATTCGAGGCGATGAAAATTGCTTTGTGCTCATTCCTAGACGTCGAAGGGGCCTTCGACAACACTGGCTATCAGCCAATAACCAGGGCGTTAGCTTCTAGGGGGCTTGACTCCTTATCTATAACCTGGATAGAGAGAATGCTTATACACAGAGACATTCAATCTTGACTGGACGCCACCACAGTCCGCATCCGAGCGGTCAACGGGTGTCCACAGGGCGGGGTCCTGTCTCCCCGTCTTTGGTCCCTAGTAATAGATGAACTACTGGTGAAACTATCGGAGCTAGGCATCGTACCATACGGTATGCAAATGACCTGGCTATAATAGTTTCTCGCAAAGTTCGGCTTAACCATCACCGAATTGATGCAAACGGCAGTCAACACGGCCTTAAGCTGGTGCACAGATGTGGGGCTCAATATCAACAAAAGGGATTATCGTTACGTTAAGAGACTTAACTGGAACTCGCACTTAGATAAAACGTTGACCAAAGGTACTCATGCCAAGTGGGCATACTGTCGGCTGGTGGCCAAAGGTCCAGCTATACATACAAAAAATGCGTCAAAGCTGAATAGGCTCGTATGCCTATCCCTCACGGGTGTCATGCGTACATGTCCTATTGCAGCACTGGAGACAGTCTTAGAACTGAATCCACTGCATTTACTCATAAAGAAGGTAGCTCCTTAGAGCCTTCTGAGGATTAAACTCACAAATCTTAAGACCTTAAGACCATGGAACTTTTCTTCACGTCGAAATTTACGACTCTTATTCCAGACCGTAGGGAATGGGATGATGGCAACCTTTGCAATGATCGCATGAGCCTGCAGTAGTTCGCAGACGGATCAAAAACTAATCAAGGGGTTGATGTGGGGATCACAGGACCCAACACCAAAATCTCGATTGCAATGGGTACGTGGCCCAGTGTTTTTCAATCTGAGATCCACGCCATTGAGTCCTGCTCCAGACATATCCTTGATAAGGGGATAAGGAGAGTCACCATAAATATCTTTTTAGATAGCCAAGCAGCCATTCAAGCTCTTTCCTCATGGATGATTACCTAGAGACTGGTTGCGGATTGCTGCAATTGTCTCCAGCACCTCTCACATCAAAACCGGGTCACACTTTGTTGGGTCCCAGGGCATTCCGGAATTTCCGGTAACGAAGTTGCGGACGATCTAGCTAGGGCTGGTTCTGCAACCCGTCTTATTGAACCTGAATCCTTTTGTGGGTTAAGCTTGGCCTCTGCCAAAAAGTTGATAGAGGAATGGCCAAAGAAGGTATCCTATTTGCACTTTATATATGACCCCATGCTACTCCTCTAACTCCAACTCGCACAACCCCTGGTGATGCAATGTCGTGCCAATTAACACGATCGGCGCTCTGCCTCTTTTGTGCTCGCCAACGGCGTAGTGTTGCAACGTCGTACCAATTAACACCGTATGACATGCCAACGTTAAACGTCCCAGTAAAACGCATTGGCAAGAGTTTAACGAAGGACCGGTTCAAACCGCGGACCGGAGATTTGTCCAGACACCGTGATGATACCCCGAACTGCAGGGTAGTTTAAGTTTGATTTGATGAATAAACCCGCTCGGACACAAATTATGCAAGTCTCTTGTAACTTAGTGACAACGGCCAAGTTAAGAGAATAATTCAAGTTTAACGAATATGTAAATAATATATAAATTATAGGTAAAATCATCAAATTTAAAATTTAAATAAATAAGAATCATTTTTTCGGAAAGTTATTAAATTAATGATAAAATTCAAAAAACAAAAATCATTTGACCAAAGGTACTGCTAATTATTTATGCATTCAAACAAATCATCTGGATAAGTGGAGGCTTTCATCTCTCTATAAGGTAAGTGAAATACGACTCATCTAATTTTTTAGTCCCAAACAAGAAAAAGAATATATGTTTTATTTTATAATTGATAAAATGGTTATAAAAAAAACACAAAAATTCATAAATTAAAATTTAAAAATGCCAAAGCATTGTAGGATAAAAAATTTCAGCTTTATTGCCCCACAGTGACAACAATAAACATAACCTTGACTAATGAAATCACACTCACATCCCAATACAGTCTCAATCCTAAATATTGCACCATATAAATAAATTATTATTATCAAAAAAAATTAAATAAATTAATAAATAATAATGTTAAACTGAAGTCAATATTACGCCACTTCTACAGAAACAATAAGTAATAAAATTATGTGTTTTTTTTATATATTTAAATACACGATGCCTTAAATTAAGCTGTGAGTTGTTCTATTTTGATATTTGATACATTTAATAGTTTTTGGCTTGTAGAACAATGATCTGCTAGTGCTGCAGTTATGAATTATTTGGCCAGTGACTAGAATCATACCAACTAATCAGAGATTTTAACCCTATAATCGGACTTCGAGTTCTAAAAACTCTTAAAGTATTCCATCAGAAATTTAGCAAAACTTTCTTTCTTTAGCAAGCTTCGTTGTTAAATATTTCAAAGCAGCAAGTGAAAAAAAAAAAAATAAAGAATAAAAATGGTTTTTATTCAAGCCATTTAAAATTTAAAAAACAAATAAATAATAATAAAACCAGTCGGGTATGCCCGACTAGCAGAAACCCTGTTTTCAATCAGCTGCGCTTGGACCACACTATGGAAAGTTAATTCCTGAATAACTTCTAAATTAAGAATAGGATCGGTATGAAATCTTCAGGACGTAATAAGACTATTGTAACCAAAGCGCAAGTCTCTAGTACTTGGTTTGCGGATTTTTTGATATTTTTGATATGGGCGTGTTCTTTACGAGAACATATTAAAACAAATTTGGTGGCTCTATCTTTTATAGTTTTTGAGATATGCTTAAAAAACTGGGTCAAAAATTCGACAAACACTGATTATAAGAAAACGAGGCAAGGTATCGATTATTTGAGAGAAACTTAATCTGCATTTGCTATAAAAAGTCTAAGTTCATCTCTCTAGTTCTGTAGTCTCTGAAATCGATGCGTTTATACAGACAATTAATCAACTCGGCTAGTGACGCTGATTAAGAATATATATACTTTATGGGGTCGAAAAGGCCTTCTTCAGGCTGCTACATACCTTTGCACAACACCATTATACCCTTTTAACACATTTTCAATGAGAGTGAGAGCGAAAAGCATCGGAGCCTGAATCGATTGATGCATTTAATTTCTCAGGCAAACTAATTAAATGCTGGAAATTACATAGAGGGTCACAAAAAATGTGGGCGCACATCCTAATATATTATAAATATTTCTATAAGTAAACATTATTCGACCACATACCCAGTTTTACCTTATCATATACGCTATGCAAAATATATTAGAGCTCGACCAAAAGAGGTGTCAACAATCAAGCGTGTCACAAAACAATCCAAAACGATATGCGAAATTTCTGGAAGCGAGTAACATTTTTTGATTTCATTGAACATGGCTTATTGGACACAGGAGTCAATATAAACTGTTTAGGTAAAGACTTAGCTCAAAAAGATTGGACAAAAAATTTTGGGTTTAAGAAGATTCTGTCAACAGTTTAAACAGTAGACGGGAAAAGACATTCGGTGCAAGGTTTTATCGAAACTGATGCAACATGTAGTGGGGTTATCAAACAAATCAAATTCTTTAATACCTTTCATGCAAAAGAGAGTAATTTTGGTGATTAAGCCTGATAAGGTCAGACTCTGCCAGGAGAATTTATGACGTAACGAAAAAGGATGCATACCCACTTCCGAGGACAGAAGGTACTTTTGCAGGATTGCCCAAAGCTCAAAAAATATCAAAGAAAGATCTTAAAGATACTTTCTGGCAGATAGCCCTTTCGGAAATCTCGAAAGCGATAACAGCATTTAACGTTCTAAATCGTCTTTTATATAAGTTTGTGACAATGCCATGCGATACCTCAACGATTTGTGTGTTGTATCCGCAGACTCTTATACTCACTATTCCGAGCTGTTACGTCTATATGAACAGTGTAATCAAGCAAACCTCACTTTTAATGTCGGTATGAGAAAGTTTTGTGTGACAGAAGCTCCTTATTTACGCTATGTTATTGGCAAGGGCGGTATATCTATAGATCCTAGGAAAATTGATTCGATCATGGATTGGGCATCGCCGAAAACCTTAAAGCAAGCTAGCTTTTTAGGCCTCGCAGGTTGGGACAGGAGGTTTAAAGAAAACTTTTCCAAGATCGGTTGGTCAACTAAAATAAAATTTGCATGTTCAGAAGCGGCAGAATTAGCAATGCAAAGTATACAAAACTGTCAAACTACAGCACCGGTGCTACTGAATCCAGACTTTGCAAAGATATTCTATGTTCACTGCGATGCAAGTGATTGTGGGATAGGCGCTTATTCAGTTGTCTTATACGGGAGAAGAAAGGCCTGTGGCTTTTATGTCAAGGAAACTAAATTCTGCTCAGAGAAACTATAGTGTGACTGAAAGAGAATGCCTGGCAGCGTTAGAAGCTACAGAGCGTTTCCTTTGCAACAGAGAGCTCCAAGGTTTTGAACTTATAACGGATCACGCCTTCAGTTGTTAATGAACAAGCTAACTTAACGGTCAGATTAGCACTCTGGGCACTACGTTTGCAAGGCTATAAATTTAATGTTAGTAATCGCAAAGGACGTGACAATGTATTTCCAGACGATATAGTTATAGATATAGTTGATTTGAATTCTCCTTGTTTTGATGACTATAAGCGGCTAAAAGGGAAAATTCTACCTAATGAATCTAGTTATACTGACGTGAGTATTGTTGACCACTTTGTGTATATTCGGACAAATTAGGAAGAGGGAACTCTTAGTTCAGCCAAAGCAGTTTGGAAGTTGTGGATCCCACAAACGATAACGTCTGACGTAGTAAAAAGAGCCCATTATTCTATAGTCAGTGGTCATGGTAGCATGGCAAAAACTGTGGATTTGATTAGAAGACATTCCTTTTGGCCAGGTTTGGTGACACAAGTTAGAGAGTATATTTGCAGCTGCGAAATTTTGTCCTTAAAGTCCCCGATTATCACCTTAAAGCCAACATTGGGAAAACATGCGGTGTCCGAAAGAACCTTTACTTTGATATTTTACGACCATATCTAAGAAGTAAACCAGAACATGTAGGATTAGTGATACTACTAGACCATCTTATTAGGTTTCACTGGCTATGTTCATTTAAAAAATTTAAGTCTGAGATTATAAAAAAATTTTGTGCTAAACCAAATTTTCTTTATTTACGGAGTGCCGGAACTTGTGGTCAGCGATAACGGTTCTCAGTTCAAAGCTAGTAGTTTTAATTCGTGGCTGACATCCCTGGGTTTCAAACATGCATATACCGCTCTTTACTCTGCGCAATTAAATGCATCTGGGAGAGTAAATCGCTCTGTGATTGCCGCAATAAGATCATATCTTAAAGAAGATCAGCATGAATGGGGCAAACATATACGTGCAATTAGCTGGCTATTCGAAACTCACTTCACCAGAGCATCCTTGTATCGCCCTATCTTTCAGTGTTTGGGTTCGATATGGCCAATACGCAATATAAGCTGCTTAGGCGGCTAAATTTGCTGAGTGTGGCAGCTTATAGGGTGAATAGAGATGACCAGCTAAAATTGTTGAGAAAATAACTGAAAGAGAATACACCAAAAGCTTATGAAACAAATGAAAAGCTCATTGTGATCTCGTGGTGATCGGTCGATTGCTTTGAAAGCTCTTCAACTCTTACTTTTATCAGTTTTGTTACGCTTACACTCGTAAAGACATCTTGCTTTTCTTCATGTTTTTTGATCATGTGAACTAATTTGAACGCAAAAGTAAAAAAAAATAAGTAAGATGGCTCTAGTCGGGAGCGCTCGACTATGAGATACCCTGAACCCAGCAGCGAGTTGTCGTTATATACATTTATTTAAACCCCTCTGCATTCATACACACAAATAAATAAAAAAAAAATTTTAATAAAAATTTAAATAAACAGTACATAAACTTCACCACGTGGTTTGCCAATGTACAGAAGTTTTTAAAGAAAATGTACAAATGTACTTTTGTACATAACCGACTTTGATGAAATTTTTTTGATCCATTCCTATTGTACTACATTTATACATTTGTATATTGACGAGCAGCCTACGAAACCAAATTTGGTGGCTCTGGTTCTTATAGTTTCTGAGATATACTGAAGCAGTTGCGCTTGACAACAAAAGTTAATTTTTAAATAACTTCTTTACTTAGAATGGGATCTTTATGAATAAAATCAGGACGTACGAAGAGCATTGAAATCTGTGTACAAGCCAAAGCACAAGTCTGTAGTACTAGATTTGCAATTTTTGTTTTGTTTTTTTTTTATATAGGGGGCAAATGGGGAGAGGTAGCCACAATCCGAAATATTCATAATCTGCGTATCCTTTTCGCACATGTTAAACCTATTTTGATGGCTCTAGCTGTTATAGTTTCTGAGTTGTGCTCAAAAAACCGGGTAAAATAACCGATAAACACTGATTATAAGAAAACGGGGCAAGTCATCGATCATTTGAAACACACTTGATCTGCGTATGGTATAAACGAATATAAAAAAGCTAAGTTCAGCTCTCTAGCTGTAGTCCTTGTAGTCTCTGAAATCGTCGCGTTCATACAGACGGATGGACAGACGGATAGACAGACGGACTAGATCGACTCGGCTAGTGATGCTGATTAAGAATATATATACTTTATGGGGTCGGAGATGCTTCCTTCTGCCTGTTACATACATTTGCACAAAACCATTATAGCCTTATTAACCATTTTCAGTGGGCTCAGGGCATAAAATTCATTGACCACACCTGTTTGGGGAAGTTTCTTTCTGCCATATTCTAAGAAATGGCGACCTATTAGTGAAAACTAAATATACTCATCAGGCTGAAAAGCTTTTAAAGATGCCTGTTATTGTTTCGGAACATCGAACCCTCAATACAAGAAAGGGGGTCATCTACATAAATAGCTGCAGAAGTGATACCATCAGAACAACAACATCAGAACGTCACTTTAAATAAAAAAAATAATGCGCTGATACCTGACAGAAACCGGCTTATATGTTCTAATCTTTGCCTCAACCATACTCTCGGAGCACATAATAATTGGCTATGAGAGACCCAACATACGTCTCTACATTCCAACTCCCCTACGCTGCAACAACTGTTATCGATTCGGACATACTTCGAATGTCTGCAGAAATGGAACAACAGCGCCATATGCGGATCTCAACATCACATAAACGAAGAGCAAAACTAAACATGCAAGAAGAACAACCATTGCATTAACTAAACTAAATAAGCTCCCCAGCAACACACACATTTTACTGATAAGATAAACAACAAGAAATAATCGCTATAAATACCAACTTGCAAGTTGTCAACAAAACAGCATTCGATATGTGTATTCAACTGATTGTCCAACATACTCTAAAGTAACGAAAGCGACTCAACTGGACACATTACCAACAAACCAAATCCCTGCCAAGACTTCAACTCGTAAAATCATTGACTATTACCGGCTAAAACAACCCAAAACATTATCCTAACAAAAAAGCGAAAATGCAAGTCCTACCTCGGTCAACAGCAAAAAGAAAATTTAAATTCCAAGTTAAAAACTATGAAAACAAAAAGCTCATGTCAGACGGGAATTCCGTAGACAGCTCCGACAACATGGAGTATCCATAGATTTCTTATCCCCTCTCGTCACCGACTGGCTGAGCAACTCATCCTGAAAAATCATTTGCAGAGATGGGCTTCTCAGTCAGTCAACCGGGGACTCCAAATAATACACACGCAAACAATCAACGTAAAAACCTTACTTTGTTTATAAATACCATATATTCATTTCCCTTTTAAACAATCCCGATGACTCTTAAGATTATTAATTGGAACATCAAAGGTTACATCAACAATTACAGCGATCTCCTAATAATAATAAAAGAGCACTCACCTCACATTATAACTCTTCAAGAAACTCACATATTTAATGTAAAACAAGTAAGATGGCTCAGGTCGGGCGCCCCGACTAGGAGATACACTGAACTCAGCGGCGAGCTGTCGTTACATACATTAAAAAATCATAAAGATTCATACACACATTCACAAAGTCACACATACACACACACAAACAAGCGCACGCACCAAGCTGCGCACTTAACACATCGGCAGCGCTTGGCCCCACTATGAAAAATTAATTCTTGAATAACTTCTAAACTAAGAGCATGCTCGGTGTGAAATTTTTCAGTGCGTAAAAAGAGCAACGTACAAATCAAAGCACAATTCTGTAGTATTTGATTTGCGCGATATTTTGATATAGGGGGCGATAGGGGGCAGGTATCAAAAAACCGGAATATTCATGACCTGCGTATACTTACGAGCACATATTATACCAAATTTGATGGTTTTAGCTCTTATTGTTTCCAAGATATGCCCAAAAAAGATATTTAAAAAGTTAAGGTCTTTAGCTTTTGTAGTTTCCGAGATGGCTGCGTTCATACAGACGGACGGACGGACGGACGGACAGACGGACATGGCTAAATCGAGTTAGAGATGCTTCCTTTTGTCTGTTACATACATTTGCACAAAACCTTTTTTACCCATTTTCAATGGGTTCAGAGTATAAAAAACACCCCTCCAGTTACCATTAATTACGAGTTAGTAACTTGCGCTGCTTCCAATAGATTTGGCGAAGCAGGTTTTCTAGTACACAAGTCATTACAATATATAAAGTTAATGTCAGCCCAAATTTAGAAACTGTCGCAATATAAATAGAATCAAAACTTAAAACATTAATATTTTCTATTTGTATTCCACCAAGCAAACATTTGAGTTACAACAATCTTAACAACACATTAGCGGTCTAAATACTCCAGTCACAATCACAAGTGATTTCAACATTTGGCACAACAACTGGGTTTCACCACATAACAACAGAAGAGGTAATATTTTAGCAAAATTTATCGATCAAAGAACAACAAAATAGCAGCCAATTTAACTAAAATTATTATACACAGCGCACATCACACAATTCCTCAGACATCACCCCACAAACTTTATCATAAAGTTCCTTGGTGGAACACAAAACTGAACGAACTACGAATCAACAAAAATAAGACATTAAAACGTAACATGACTACAGAGAACATAATAAATTACAGACGAGCCATTTTCAAAAAAGAGGTAAAATTCAGGAAAATTGAGGCTAACACTTTCACATCGACAATAGAAACATCTACACCGTCAGCAAAAATCTGGTCACACATTAGACGTTTTTGTGGAGTAAATCTAAAAGTATTCACTGCATAATCAATCCGATAAATAACACAGCTCAAAGTTCAACTAAAGCCATAGCAATCTTTCGTCAATTACTGGTCATAACTCTCTAGTGATTCCAACTTTGGTAGCCAATTCATAGAATAACAAGTAAGATAGCTCTAGACGGGAGTGCCCGACTAGCAGATACCCTGAACACAGTGGCGAGCTGTCGTTACATACATTTAAATCTTTTTGCATTCATACTCACATTCACAATTCATACAAAGTCACACATACACACCCACACAAACGCACGCAGCAAGCTGCGCACATACCACATCGGCTGCGCTTGGCCCCACTATAGAAAATGAATTCTTGAATAACTTCTAAACTAAG
Source organism: Drosophila colorata (assembly GCA_035041545.1). Lineage (NCBI taxonomy): Eukaryota > Metazoa > Arthropoda > Insecta > Diptera > Drosophilidae > Drosophila > Drosophila colorata. Next base: position 11,816 of record JAWNLD010000026.1, read on the forward strand.
AGTATGATCGTTATGAAATTTTAATAAGAGCATCCAAATCTATGTACAAACCAAATCGCAATTATGTAGTACTTGATTTGCGTTTTTTTTCTAGCTCTTATAGTTTCTGAGATATGCTCAAAAACCGGATTAAAGAAACCGATAAATATCGATAGTAAGAAAACTGAGCGGGCTATCGATAATTTTAAATAGCCTTAATCTGCCTATGGTATACTTATATAACTAAACTTTAATCCCTAGCTCATATTGCAGCACTTGCTGCCAATTGGATTGTCAAATTGTTCAAATTTTACCACAGGTTTTCTTTAATAACTTCTTAGATTCTCAACCGATTTTGATAAATATTAATGCAATAGATTCTTCTAGTGTTATAGTATGTATAATGTATATAATTCGAACCAAATTTTGTGTCTGTAGGTCTCATAATCTACGAAATAAGCTTAACAAATTGTAGGGTGCTGTAGATTTTTATCGATTTTAGGAAAACGGTGTGGGTTATCGATCATTTGAAATAAACTTGATATGCGCGTGCTATGGACGAGTCTATAACCGAAAAGTTAAGGTCTCTAGCTCCTATAGTTTCTGAGATCGGCGCGTTCATACAGACGGACAGACAGTCGGACATGGCTAGATCGACTCGGCTAGTGATGCTGATCAAGGATATGTATACTTTATGGGGTCGGAGATGCCTCCATCTGCCTGCTACATACATTTGCACAAGACCATTGTACCCTGCTTGCCCATTTTCAATGGGTTCATGGTATAATAAGTAGGAACGTTGCAGTCGGGTGTAATCGACAGCGGAATACTCGTTCACGGTGTAATATCACCGAAAACATGTAACCTAGCATTATAATAAAAAATAATAAACGAGTATAAAAAACACCAAATAAATTTGTCTCCGCGCGGCCTCGAATCCGGGCCTACCGCACAATTAACACGCAGACCCCTCGTTAGACACGAACCATTCAACCTCAAGTTTGGCGAAATTCAAGTGAAAGTATTTAATAGGAATTATATGAAAAAGTCTAACACAAAAAACAAAAAGAATATAATTTTAAGAAATTGTTATGAACCGGAAAAAGTTTGAATTATTAGAAGAATCAAGATCAGCATTTGCATCAAGAGCGGAAATTGAACCCGAGCACCAAAGTTATATGACAAGTGCACAATTGCCAACAGGCGCACACAAATTCTAAGAATACGAAAAACGTCTGGCAACTAACGGCATCTACTGACCAAAGATCCCTGACCACTTGATGTGACAAACTAATTGAACAGTTATCCAACACTATTCTAATGAAACCAAATAATAATTACCAATGTATACAATAGATGGCGCTTGATATGTTGGACTGGCATCATTGATGTTGTGCACTTATCGAGTTTTGGACATTATGGGCTCACTACCGCAGTGGGCGTAGCCAAATAAGTTTTGGTGCGATCTTTAGAGGAGATTATCAGCATATTACTTGTCCAAGAGTGTTTACAAATAATTGACTAATTAATTAATTATTAAATTAATTAACATTTTTGATTAATTTAATCAATTTAATTAATTAATTTCCCATGTGACAAACTAATTGAACAGTTATCCAACACTATTCTAATGAAACCAAATAATAACTAACAAAAAGTATGCAATAGATGGAGCTTGATATGTTGCACTGGCTTAATTGATATTGTGCAGATATAGAGTTTTGTACATTGTGGCAACGGTAGTAGGCGTAGCCAAAAAGTTTGGATGCGATCTTTACAGAAGGTCATCAGCAATCTGTCGGTATTTATTTTATGCATCTAGCTTCAAAAGTGAGGGAGATATATTGATTTAATTTAATTTAATTTCCACGCCCACCGTGGCACCCACCGTTTCGATCCGAAACCCTTAATACTTTATCTGACGAGGGTATACACGAGTATATATTTTAAATTTAAAGTCTGTAGCTTCAATAGCGGCGAAAAAAATTGCGTTCATGCGGATAGACGGACAGATGGACGGTCAGCATGACGGACATTGCACAAACCCAATATACTAGTTTCACTTTGTGAACGAGTATAACTAGTTTCACTTCGTAAACGAGTGTAAATATCTATTGATATCGATAATAATGAAATAGAACAAGATATCGAAAAAAAATAATAAACTTGTACTGCGTATGGATTAGGAAAATCGAAAGTCGAAAAGTTTAGGTCTCTAGCTTTTGTAGTTTCCCAGATCACTGCGTTCATACAGACAGATGGACGGACAGACGGACATGGCTAAATCGACTCAGCTCGTCGTACTGATCAAGAATATATATACTTTCTGGGGTCGGAGGTGATTATAAGCAAACGGGTCAAGTTATCTGTCATTTGAAATAAACTTGATCTGCGTATGATATATACTAATCTAAAAAGTCCAAGTTCAGCTCTCTAGCCCTTGTGGTCTCTGAAATCGACGCGTTCATACAGACGTACGAACGTACAGATGGACTCATTCATCCATCCAACTGCGATTCTCTTCCTGGTGATGCGCCAATAGATGTAGCCGAATCAGAAGACGGTGCCACAAGCTGCGCTAAAAATAAGCTAAATTCGCCCCTGAACTCTTGAATCGTCTCCAAGTTATGTTCATTTTACCAATGAAGATAAGAGAGACTGAGAATATCTTGCTGTCCGGTGAAATTTCTATCGGGGGGATGCTGCGATACATGCGAACCGGTTCTGGATGTTGTTGCGTTTGATATATTTTGTCCCCTTTATCGTGGACCAATCGTTGAATGCGATAAGCAGTGTGCCATGCATCCAAACCTCAGTGCCGTTATCCACGCGTACCGAGACCGATTTGTCGTTGATGAGAATGATTCTATCATCAACCCATGTGATAGGATCCAAGTGGCTAGGCTGGATTTGACAGGATTTGACAAATCCACCCGTGTGGATTTTTTTGGGGCATGGGCTTTTCGTTGATAGCTGACAACCGGAGGATCTTGAGGAGGTCGTGCAATTGTTCAGCGCATACATTTGGTCTTCACACTCGGCGACGGTGTTGTTGTCCATTTGCAATACCTGGTTCTCATGAGCGACCGGGTAGACTGGATTTTCCTGCAGATATGTTTAACTTTCGGGAAGGTGATTATAAAATAAATGATGTTTGCGGATTGTAGGACTTTTACGGACGATACGGACATTAGGTCGGGTTCTTGTGGGTTCTTCAAGCCAAACGGATTTTAAGTCTGCGTGATCCAGAATATTGGGACTAACAATGTTAGCCTGTGTAATGGCATGGAATTTATTAATCTAAAATATTGAAATAAAGTACTGTTTGAGCAGCGACCAACGAGCTCTACCTAAGGTTGTCTTTGTGGACCACTCTCCCCCTAATGAGAACCGTGGTTCCCCGGTCTGCTTCCACTGGTCTCTCTTCGCATAAAGGCGTGAGCTTGCTTCCGAGCCTGCGGTTGGACTTCACCACTAATTTTTCATAAACTTCAAAGAGCTTGCTTTGTCAAGACCCCGCTTTCTCTAGCTCTAAGCGCGTCTTGGGACCTTTTGAGCCTATTTTGGATCTTTGTTTGTGACACATTCGGATGAAAGTAGGCAACGTCAACTGGTCTTTTATCAGTGACCAACTGAATTGTTTTGTTGTACTCACTGTGGCCAACAAAATTATCTCTAGTGTGTTGATTATGCTTTTGTCGATTTTCAAGCATTTAGCTAGTTCTAACAAGGTGTTATGGAAACGATCGACTTGTCCGTTGGAAACGCTATATAAGGGTTGCTCGTTTAAAATGTTGACACCATGATTGTTCATCAGTATCGACCTGATTGTCTGAGAGTTTAATGATGGCTCATTATCGCAGTAGATTGTTTTAGCTGCTGGAAAGAAATTAATGAGCTATAAAATGGGAACTTTTAGGTCCTCAATTGTTCGCGATTGAATCGGCTGAACTACAGCAAATTTTGAAAATTTGTCAATACACGTGAGAACGTGAGAATTGTGAAGGGATCGGCGTTTCACCGATTTCCTGTTTCTTAGGGTGCTTGTCATTCTTTGCCCTAGAGCAGGTCTTCCAGTTTTTCAGAATTTCGTTGGCCATCCTGGCCAACTTTGGGAAATAGTACTCGGACAACACTTGCTTAACGTTCTCTTGGTCCGCCCTGGGAGCTCTGTTTTGCTCGGCAATAAAGATTTCCTCCCTTTCGCTAGCAGAAAAAATACGTCTGTGACGCGGTTTTTACTGTGACAGAATTTTGTGGTTGGAACCTTCGAACTAAAGTGTTTTTTACCTGCGCTAGCGTGTGAAAGCGTTTACTATGTTCGGCGTTTACTACGTTTGGGCTAACTAGCCCACACAGCTGCTCTAGCAAGTATGTCCTGTCTATGAAGCACAAGGAGTGCCTTCTCTTATCACCAAACAAAATGAAACTGCGCTTCAATGGAAAGCGTGTCACTCTCAGAACTAACTGGTTTTGAAAGCAATTCAACGGTTTTTCTGTCGACTCTATGGTGCTGGTCAGGGGCGCCTCGCTGTAGGGTTGTGGACGCGCGAATTAGCGTCCAGCTCGTCCAAAGCGTTCAGTTGCTGTCTGGCGAGAGCATCGGCGACCAGGTTTTCTTTGCCTGGTTTGAAAAAAACTTTCGCGTTTGACTAATCAATAGGTGCCTTCCACCTCTTGATTTCGGAGCTTGGATTCGATTGAGCCATGGCGAAGGTCATGGGCTGGTGATCCGTGAATATGTTAGTCCTTTACTCCGTATTGATAATGGCGCAATTTACTCAGTTCCCAGAATGGCTTCAAGCTACCTCTCATTTGTGACAAAGTTCATTTCCCTATCCTTCAAGGTTCTGGATATAATTGTGATTGGATGACCCTCCTGGGAAAGGACCGCCCCGAAGCCATAGGCAGAGGCGTCGGTCGTTGATCGAACGGATAATCAGGATATCTAAGCATGACATCTTCCGATGCCAAGATGTTGCGCACATTTTGAAGAGCGTTGCGCTGGCCATCGGAAAATTTAACCGGGATTTTCCTAGATCTGTGCTTGCTAACGCAACCATTTTGACCCGTAAGGATGTCAGAAATGGGTTTTGCTATTGCCGCGAAGTCCTTTACAAAGCCCCTATAATAAATGGACAGACCCAGAAATGACCTGACTTCAAATACGGTTTTGGGTTCGGGAAACTCCTGGATGGCTTTAAACTTTTCTGGGTGTGTTGTAGCGCCTTTACTAGAGATAATGAAACCAAGGAACTCCACGCTTTTATTAAAGAAACGTGACTTATCCTGATGTTGGCTTTTTAAAGGACTCTACGTCTTTTGAAAAGACCAAGACGTCATCAACGTAAACTTAGCATGATTTACCTATCTGCTCTCTAAGAACGTCGTCGATGGTTCTTTGCAATATGCTGGCAGCGTTTTTCAGGGAAGCCGACGGAATTCATACTTTCCTCCGTTTACCGAGAAGGAAGTTTTCTCACGACCTCTCTCTGCAAGGGTCATCTGGTGGTAACCATATTTAAGATAGAGCGTCATGAAATACTTCGCACTCCCAAGATTTGCCAAGATCATTGAAATATTGTGCGTGGGATATTTGGCGGACACAGTTTTCTCATTAAGTTGGCGAACGTCTATGACTAGTCGCTTATTTCTGTTGCCCTCTTCGTCAGTGCCTTTTTTATCAACCACCCAAATGGGGTTGTTGTGAGGGGAGACTGACTACTGGATTATGGCGTCTTTAAGGAGATTTCGTATTTCTTTGTTGACGGCATCGGCTACACCCATGGGATATGGGTACAGCTTGGAATAGATAGGCCCCTCATCGGTTTCCCTAATCGTGGCTACTACAGACGTATTGAACGGTAAGGCTTCGTTAGGATCTGCAAACACATTCTGACTGTCCTTGAGTATTTTAACAAATTTATCCCTGATTGAGTGAGAAGCGTCAGCGACATCAGCGTTAGTGAAATTTACTTTGACGCACTTATGGTATAGAATCGGTTCGGTGCCAAACTTGAGTTGGCTGGTATTCAGACAAAGATGTGCTCCGACTTGTGTTAACAGGTCGAGGCCTAAGCTCCCATCGAATGTTAAGAGATCTGGGAGCAGGGAAAAGGTAGATTTTTTCCCAAAATACGTTACATAGCATTTCTTTGAAATTTTCGTAGTGCCATGAATGGAGTGAATGGTAAACGGGGTATCAACCTTTTAGACCATTGTGCGGTCGAATGTAGTTTTAGGCCACACCCGTGTCGATAAGAATTTTCATCTGTGTCCCCTCTACTTCTCGCTTGATGAAGGGTAGCAGAGACCTACCCCTAAAAAATTGGCGGAGTCAGAATCTACATCTGAATCGTCAGCTATCTGCGCCTCGGCGTTCCTTGCCGTAGTTGCGTATTTGTCAGATCCACCTTCTTGGCTCTGGGTAGTATGGTTTACCCTTAGGCGCCTCTGACTCGTTGCACGATCATATCTTTTGATCTTTTGTAAGCCGGAGGGTTACTAGAGTTAATAAATGCCGCTGCTTACGACATCATCAGGTATTTAGACATCGACCTTGCTGTTGCTGATCGGCACTAACATTGCGTTGTCTGCCACTACGTTGGTCAGTCTGCTTTTGAAATTTTTGTGTTATGTGCGCTCTTCGCGATGCCAGGCTGAGATTTTACTGGGCATGTGCCCTTTTGTCGTTGTTGAAATTGGGGCTTTTGATCGGGTTTACGAGCTCTTCCTTCAAGGCTTCTGGCGTAGTTTGTAGCGAAATTGTATATTGCGTGATTAGCCTCAACTTCATGCGCAAGTGCTAGCGCGGAGGTAAGGTCAGGCGGGTGTGCCGCAAATATTACGTACGTGAGACTGCGTTTGTGACCAGAGACAAATACGCGTAAGGCGTCCCCTGTAAACTTTTCACACATGCCTTTCGCCAGTGCGACATCGTATGTCATGTTAACTTTTTTATGAGCAGAGTAAGTTATCATAGTCACCATAGTACTGAGGCAAGGTGAGTTGTTCTTGCCTAAGAGTGCCTAGTTCTTGTTCAATAACATGAATCGGCCTCTTATCACTGTAAGTGAAATATAAGCGGTTACCAATCGCATCGAAATTTAACAATGTGCCGAGCGAAGTCAACACTTCTAATAATGATTACCGCCTGAAAGTGGCGAGATCTGCCGTTATATCGTCTAAATATTTTGTATGCTGCCATCGCAGCTTGCCGCCAATAAAACGTGAGTTTCTTGTGCCCCCGTAAATTCAGGCAGGCACTTGACCGCATCTAGAGGCTCATCGCAACGAATATCATCTATGATTTGCATTTCCTCAAATGTTACTATTGGAGGCACTGCAACTGTCATACCGGTTACTCTTTCGGTTACCTGAGCTATTTGATGGTTAAACTTTTCTCTTAAGGCCTCGTTCCTCGCATTGAACCCCTGTGCCTGCGCTTCTAATGCAGCAGTAACAGCCGATTCTGCTATGGTTCTAAACTGCTGCGTATCCATGGCTAATCTTTCTTTGGTGACTGGGCGTATCCTAACAATGTCGCTATCTGACCCCTCTGAGTCAGAATGTTTTTGGTTGGGGCCTGTATATTCCAGAAATTATCCCAAAATCAAATCACCAATTAAACTCTTTTACTTAATCACGCAAAGCTTTAATTGTTGTTTGATGCTACTAGAGAGATATATCAATAAGTGAGTAAATAAAACATCATATTTAAAGGAACGCTTTGGTCAGGGAGAAGATAACTTTCGAATGGACGGGAATGCTTCGAATGCTTCACTATGATGTATATATATACATATGTATATATATACAAGAGGAGATCCTCTTTGTAACTGTTTTGTTTTCCGTTTAGCTGGTTGGACAGAGGAACAGCTTGCTGCCATGTCTGGTGATAGCAGATCGTCAGCCATGTCGTCATCCGCATACGAACTCCATCCGTCTGCAGTTTAAATATAAGATATATTAAATGCATAATTATAAATATTATTTATTATTTATAAATAATAAAACAACTAACCTGTCGATCTTCATTTTTACCTTACTTGGCAGCACTTCCACGCCCAATGTCTCCAATCTGGTGATCGAGGCCATCGCTTCGATCTTTGCGTGTCCATTTCGCGTTCAATCAAAATTCATCCGTTGCTCAGTTTAAACCAATAAAAAACACAACAAAATACCGATAAACTAGAACTGATAATTTTAACATCTAAAATCGAGATGCAACGAAATGCCAATATTTGCCACAGAGGATTATCGGTCTGCTTGACACACACACAAACCCGTGTATATCTTAAGGGGAAAAGCGGCAAATGCGAAATCCCACTGCTGTTGCGGTAGTGACCCAGGTCTAAACAATAATATCAATGATATAAACAGATACGTAAGCAAGTAAGATGGCCCTATTAGGGAGTACCCGACTACGAACCGACTGAACCCAGCGGCGAGCTGTCGTTACATACATTTAATTAAACCCCTCTGCATTCATACACACACTACCACAGCCGCACTTAGTAAAATACAAAAACAAAATACAAAATTAATTGATGCTTGCGCTTTGCGTTCGCAAATTTTAGTAAGCCGTAGTTTTGAAATTTCTCGCAAAATGTTGTACAAAATAGGAAACTATATCTTCCAAATGTTGGTTGCAGCTGATCTGAGAAAGCTTTTTAAAAGTGTGCATACCAGATACCGATTTTGATGCTCCAGCATATTTAAAATCGTCGATGTCCCAGCATTAAGTTGCACTTAGACCAATAAGTGTGTAAAGTTGAAAACAGAAAATACAATAAACAGTACGAAAACTCCGTTGACACATCGATATTCGAACTCGTGTCTGATAGCGCGCCAGACAACACCTCTAGCATCGAGCTACATCAGCACTTTGATTGCCTCTGTCAAAATCTGAGCTTAGAAACACACATGCACAAACAATCGCTTTAGATTTCCAAAAAGAGCTCACGCATATGAATGTGCATAAACATATGTATATATGTATGCGTGTACACGCATGCAAAAAGCGTCTGCGCTTGGCGCTTGCCACCACGTGGTTTCCCAATACACAAATAGACTATTTTTTATTAACTTCTGTGTTTCTTAACCGATTTGTATGAAATTTGTTTTAATTCATTCTTATTGTTCTATAGTACACTTATCAAGGCTGTAATCAGCCTATTAAATCTAATTTGGTGGCTCTGGCTCTTATAGTTTCTGAGATATGCTCATGCAGATGCGCTTGGCGCCCAATATGGAAAGTTAATTCTTAAATAACTTCTAAACTAAGAATATAATCGGTATATCATTTTCAGGACGTAACAAGACCAAATCTATGTACAAACCAAAGCGCAAGTACGTAGTATTTGATTTGCGGATTTTAAAACAAATTTGGTTTCTCTAGCTCTTAAAGCTTTTGAGATATGCTTAAGAAACTCGGTCAAAAGCCCATAAACGCTGATAATAGGAAAACAGAATAAGATGTCGATTATTTGAAATAAACCTAATCTGCGTATGCTATATACGAACTTAAAAAGTCCAAGTTTAGCTCTCTAGTTCTTGTAGTAGAATATATATACTTTATGGGGTCGGAGATGCCACCTCCAGCCTGATACATATATTTGCACAAAACCATTATACCCTTTTTACACATTTTTAATGTGTTCAGGGTATAACAACCAAACAATAAGAATTTTCTTATACATAAATTTAAATAAAAAAATCCCAGTAAATCGGAGCTTGCAATATCTGAGGAGCAAAGCTCTCAATTCGTCAGGCACAGGAGCATTATGTGCCATATGTCAGAATTCTATGCTACAAGAACAGCATAACGTAGTTACAAAATGTGATCATATTAGCGATTGCTACAAATATTGAATGCAAATTATGCAATTCACTTTGCCATGCGAGAGATTTTGTTGTATGGGATGTCAATACCAGTGAGCAAAGTCACAACACAGTCAAGACAGCTACTACGCCTAAGATTTATCATACAAGGGGCAATGCGAAGAAAAAACAGGCTCCAGGTGAAAGTTAACTGCCCGTTAACCGATGACACAAACCCAAACGCTGAACCTGGGGCAGAAAATACAGCTAAGAAGGATAAACGGAGAGGACGTCAGCCAATAAAGATTTCAAATACTACACAAAATATAGACTATGATAGGATTTTCGAAATAATAGAATAGGAATACATGCTGTAAGAAGAATATTTTAGAGGGTACAAAACATCACAGAACGTGAGAGTAGGCTGTAATGTGGCTGAGATATGTGAGAGTGAAAAGCTTGGAACCTGAATCATTTGAAGCATTAAAATTCTCAGGCAAACTAATTATATGCTGGAATTGCGACATAGATGGTCACAAAAAATGTTCATAAGTCGCAGTGTTCCATTTGTTTAGTGAGGACGGAAAACCTCAGGAAGAGTCCTTCCGCCGACAGTGGTCGGAGGACCCACAACTAAACGCTGCAAACGAAATTGTGGGCGCACATCCTAATATAATTATGGTGTCGCCACAAAAGGCATCGGAAATATTTCTATAAGTAAACATTATTCGACCACATACCCAGTTTTACCTTATCATATACGCTATGCAAAATATATTAGAGCTCGACCAAAAGAGGTGTCAACAATCAAGCGTGTCACAAAACAATCCAAAACAATATGCGAAATTTCTGGAAGCGAGTAAAATTTTTTGATTTTATTGAACATGGCTTATTGGACACAGGAGTCAATATAAACTGTTTAGGTAAAGACTTAGCTCAAAAAGATTGGACAACAAATTTTGGGTTTAAGAAGATTCTGTCAACAGTTTAAACAGTAGACGGGAAAAGACATTCGGTGCAAGGTTTTATCGAAACTGATGCAACATGTAGTGGGGTTATCAAACAAATCAAATTCTTTAATACCTTTCATGCAAAAGAGAGTAGATTTGGCTGTTGAATATCGATTCCACCGCAAGTCAGGATAAGGACAAGAGCGAAAAAAATCAACTTCAACTGTTGAGAAAATAATGTTTCAAGTAATTGATGTTGATGTTAGGAGTTATTCAGAGGTCTTCTAGCCCATGGAGTTCGCCAATGCGATTGGTGATTAAGCCTGATAAGGTCAGACTCTGCTAGGAGAATTTATGACGTACCGGAAAAGGATGCATACCCACTTCCGAGGACAGAAGGTATTTTTGCAGGATTGCCCAAGGTCAAAAAATATCAAAGACAGATCTTAAAGATACTTTCTGGCAGATAGCCCTTTCGGAAAGCTCGAAAGCGATAACACCATTTACCGTTCTAAATGACTTTTATATCAGTTTGTGACAATGCCATTTGGATTTTGCAATGGAGCCCAAACAATGTTTGGGCCGTTTTACGGATGATCTCATACCGCCATATCTTAAATACTGAGTGTTTGGATACTTCAACCATTTGTGTGTTGTATCCGCAGATTTTGATATTCACATTTCGGTGCTGTTACGTTTAACTGAACAGTTTAATCAGGCAAACCTCACTTTGAATGTCGGTAAGAGCAAGTTTTTTGTGACAGAAGCTCCTTATTTAGGCTCCTTATTTAGGAAGCAATCTACGGTATTTTTAGGCCTCGCAGGTTGGTACAGGAGGTTTATAGAAAACTTTTCCAAAATCGTTTGGTCAACTAAAATAAAATTTGTATGTTCACTGCGATGTGATTGTGGGATAGGAGCAGTGCTTATTCAATTGCCTTGATACGAAAGAATGTGGCTTTTGTGTCAAGGAAATATTGTGACTGAAAGGGAATGTCTGGCAGATTTAGAAGCTATAGAGCGTTTCCGTTGCTATATTGAGCTCCAAGATTTGCATGGGTATAAATTTAATTTTAGTTATCGCAAAGGACGTGACAATGTAGTCCCAGACGTACTGTCACGTATGTTTACAGAAGAAGTAGCTGAGTTAGAGGATATAGGACCTATAGTTCATTTGAATTCTCCTTGTTTTGACTATAAGACTATAAGTGGCTAAAAGGGAAAATTCTACCTAACGAATCCAGTTATCCTGACGTGACTATTGTCGACCACTTTGTATATATTCGGACAGATAACGAAGATGGAACTCTTAGTTCAGCCAAAACAGTTTGGAAGTTATGGATCCCACAAAGGCTAATGTGTGACGTATTAAAAAGAGCCCATTATTCTGTAGTCAGTGGTCGTGGTGGCATTGCAAAAACTGATTAGAAGACATTTCTTTTGGACAGCTTTTGTGATGCAAGTTAGAGAGTATATTTGCAGCTGCGAAATTTGTAAGTCTTTAAAGTCCCCGAATATCACCTTAAGACCAACATTGGGAAAACATGCAGTGTCCAAAAGAACCTTTACATTGATATTTTACGACCATATCCAAGAAGTATACAAGGACATGTAGGCTTACTGATACTACTCCATTGAACAAATTTACGTCTGAGATTATACAAAATTTTATTTAAAACCAAATTTTCTTTATTTACGGAATGCCATAGCTTGTGGTCAGCGATAACAGTTCTCAGTTTAAAGCTGGGCATCTCCGCAATCAAATGCATCTCAATCTCTATCAGGCATATCTTAAAAAATATCAGCGTGAATGAAACTCACTGCACCAGAGCATCCATGTATGGCCCTGCCATGCGGTGTTTGGGTTCGATATGGCCACGCATGGTTCCCGATATGAGCTTCTTAGGCGGCTAAATCTGCTAGGTGAGGCAGCTTATAGGCCGAATAGAGATGACCAGCGAAAACTGTTGAGAAAATACCTAAAAGAGAATACACCAAAAAGCTCATGAAACAAATGAAAAGGTCATTGTGCCTGACGCTGTCACCACGTGGTTTAGCAATAAACAAATACAATTGCTAACAACAAGAGCATTGAAATCTTTGTACAAGCCAAAGCGCAAGTCTGTAGTACTTGATTTGTAGTAATTTTACTTTTTGATATGGGGAAGCGAAGGGGGGCAGTTATCCAAATCCGAAATATTCATAATCTGCGTATTCTTTACGAGAATATATTTAACCAAGTTTGGTGGCTCTAGCTCTTATAGTACTTGAGAAAATCAAAAAACCGATAGACACTGATTATAAGAAAGCGGGGCAAGTTATCTGTCATTTGAAATAAACTTGATCTGCGTATGGTATATACTAACCTAAAAAGTCCAAGTTCAGCTCTCTACTCATACATTTGCAGATATCCATTATACCCTTCTTAACCATTTTCAATGGGTTCAGGATTTCTTTAATAGAATTTTAAGCCAGCATTCAATCCTTAAAAGGGTCAACGCTCGGTCTGAACAGCATAGCTTATCCGGTGATAAATAATAGATCACTCACAGTTAAATCCAGAATTATACATTCAATAACTTTTAAAATGACTATATACCACAAGCATATAGAACCAGTTTAATCATTCCCATTTTAAAATCCAAATTCAAACAAAACACAAACATCCTCATATAGACATATATCATTGAATTGCTGTATAGTTAATACAATAAACAAATAATAGCCAAGCGACTCTGGTGGTTCGTAACCCAAAACAAACTTTTATACAGAATTCTCACATCAGTAAACTTAAAACATCACTCTCTAAAAGCCTTAATGTACAAAAATGCCCCGCTATCTCTAGGTATAATTGTAATACACTAACTCTCCTCTCAGTTGCAAAAGCTACAGTTATATATAAAATAGACTACGCTTTATATATATACGGCTTCACACCCAAATTAATTTTAAATAAACATTTTAATGCAGCAATTCGATTGTCCTTCGGAGCCTTTCGTTCATCACCAATAAACAACAGAGCCGCAATTGCAGCCAGTGAACAGCTGGTCGTTATTAGCGCTGCGTGTCCGCGTAAATTAATGTAATATTAAAAATTATGGGTAGTATTAAAGTGGAAGATCAAATCGTCGACCTGCTTTCTGCCGTCCGACATCAAGGATGACGATGCATTTGCTGTGAGGATGCACCTCTCTCAGCTGCATCTGAGCACAGCAATGCCAACCACTTATTGCGTCGTTGTTGTTTGATGCTACTAGAGAGGTATATCAATAAGTGAGTAAATAAAACATCATATTTAAAGGAACGCTTTGGTCAGGGAGAAGATAACTTTCGAATGGACGGAAATGCTTCGAATGCTTCACTATGATGTATATATATACATATGTATATATATACAAGAGGAGATCCTCTTTGTAACTGTTTTGTTTTCCGTTTAGCTGGTTGGACAGAGGAACAGCTTGCTGCCATGTCTGGTGATAGCAGATCGTCAGCAATGTCGTCATCCGCATACGAACTGCATCCGTCTGCAGTTTAAATATAAGATATATTAAATGCATAATTATAAATATTATTTATTATTTATAAATAATAAAACAACTAACCTGTCGATCTTCATTTTTACCTTACTTGGCAGCACTTCCACGCCCAATGTCTCCAATCTGGTGATCGAGGCCATCGCTTCGATCTTTGCGTGTCCATTTCGCGTTCAATCAAAATTCATCCGTTGCTCAGTTTAAACCAATAAAAAACACAACAAAATACCGATAAACTAGAACTGATAATTTTAACATCTAAAATCGAGATGCAACGAAATGCCAATATTTGCCACAGAGGATTATCGGTCTGCTTGACATACACACAAACCCGTGTATTTCTTAAGGGGCAAAAGTGGCAAATGCGAAATCCCACTGCAGTTGCGGTAGTGACCCAGGTCTAAACACCATATAAAGTATGGCAATCTGTCAAACTTCTCGACAGTGCTAACCACTGAAATAGTTGCAATTTGGGAAGCCGTTAAATTTGCCAAGAACTTAAAAGGAATGTCCATTATATGCTCTGACCCATGTCTGCCATAGACTCTATCGCGAATATAGACAATCATGATTATTATCCCACTTTAATTAGATCACTACTGATCAATTTCTTCCGCAGAGTAAATATTATTTGGATCCCCGGCCATTCACAAATTAATGGTAATGAATTAGCTGACCATGTAGCATAAGCTGCCACTCACATGCCTGCGATGCACACACAAAACAATAATATCAATGACATAAACAGATACGTAAGCAAGTAAGATGGCCCTAGTCGGGAGTACCCGACTACGAACCGACTGAGCCCAGCGGCGAGCTGTCGTTACATACATTTAATTAAACCCCTCTGCATTCATACACACACTACCACAGCCGCACTTAGTAAAATACAAAAACAAAATACAAAATTAATTGATGCTTGCGCTTTGCGTTCGCAAATTTTAGTAAGCCGTAGTTTTGAAATTTCTTGCAAAATGTTGTACAAAATAGGAAACTATATCTTCCAAATGTTGGTTGCAGCTGATCTGAGAAAGCTTTTTAAAAGTGTGCATACCAGATACCGAATTTGAAGCTCCAGCATATTTAAAATCGTCGATGTCCCAGCATTAAGTTGCACTTAGACCAATAAGTGTGTAAAGTTGAAAACAGAAAATACAATAAACAGTACGAAAACTCCGTTGACACATCGATATTCGAAACTCGTGTCTGATAGCGCGCCAGGCAACACCTCTAGCATCGAGCTACATCAGCACTTTGATTGCCTCTGTCAAAATCTGAGCTTAGAAACACACATGCACAAACAATCGCTTTAGATTTCCAAAAAGAGCTCACGCATATGAATGTGCATAAACATATGTATATATGTATGCAGAAAGCGTCTGCGCTTGGCGCTTGCCACCACGTGGTTTCCCAATACACAAATAGACTATTTTTTATTAACTTCTGTGTTTCTTAACCGATTTGGATGAAATTTGTTTTAATGCATTCTTATTGTTCTATAGTACAATTATCAAGGCTGTAATCAGCCTATTAAATCTAATTTGGTGGCTCTGGCTCTTATAGTTTCTGATGCTCATGCAGATGCGCTTGGCGCCCAATATGGAAAGTTAATTCTTAAATAACTTCTAAACTAAGAATATAATCGGTATATCATTTTCAGGACGTAACAAGACCAAATCTATGTACAAACCAAAGCGCAAGTACGTAGTATTTGATTTGCGGATTTTAAAACAAATTTGGTTTCTCTAGCTCTTAAAGTTTTTGAGATATGCTTAAGAAACTCGGTCAAAAGCCCATAAACGCTGATAATAAGAAAACAGAATAAGATGTCGATCATTTGAAATAAACCTAATCTGCGTATGCTATATACGAACTTAAAAAGTCCAAGTTTAGCTCTCTAGTTCTTGTAGTAGAATATATATACTTTATGGGGTCGGAGATGCCACCTCCAGCCTGATACATATATTTGCACAAAACCATTATACCCTTTTTACACATTTTTAATGTGTTCAGGGTATAACAACCAAACAATAAGAATTTTCTTATACATAAATTTAAATAAAAAAATCCCAGTAAATCGGAGCTTGCAATATCTGAGGAGCAAAGCTCTCAATTCG
This sequence comes from Drosophila colorata, assembly GCA_035041545.1. Taxonomy (NCBI): domain Eukaryota; kingdom Metazoa; phylum Arthropoda; class Insecta; order Diptera; family Drosophilidae; genus Drosophila; species Drosophila colorata. The sequence continues at coordinate 28,217 of JAWNLD010000026.1, forward strand.
TCAGGCACAGGAGCATTATGTGCCATATGTCAGAACTCTATGCTACAAGAACAGCATAACGTAGTTACAAAATGTGATCATATTAGCGATTGCAACAAATATTGAATGCAAATTATGCAATTCACTTTGCCATGCGAGAGATTTTTTTGTATGGGATGTCAATACCAGTGAGCAAAGTCACATCACAGTCAAGACAGCTACTACGCCTAAGATTTATCATACAAGGGGCAATGCGAAGAAAAAACAGGCTCCAGGTGAAAGTTAACTGCCAGTTAACGGATGACACAAACCCAAACGCTGAACCTGGGGCAAAAAATACAGCTAAGAAGGATAAACGGAGAGGACGCCAGTTAATAAAGATTTCAAATACTACACAAAATATAGACTATGATAGGATTTTCGAAATAATAGAATAGGAATACATGCTGTAAGAAGAATATTTTAGAGGGTACAAAACATCACAGAACGTGAGAGTAGGCTGTAATGTGGCTGAGATATGTGAGAGTGAAAAGCTTGGAACCTGAATCATTTGAAGCATTAAAATTCTCAGGCAAACTAATTATATGCTGGAATTGCGACATAGATGGTCACAAAAAATGTTCATAAGTCGCAGTGTTCCATTTGTTTAGTGAGGACGGAAAACCTCAGGAAGGGTCCTTCCGCCGACAGTGGTCGGAGGACCCACAACTAAACGCTGCAAACGAAGTTGTGGGCGCACATCCTAATATAATTATGGTGTCGCCACAAAAGGCATCGGAAATATTTCTATAAGTAAACATTATTCGACCACATACCCAGTTTTACCTTATCATATACGCTATGCAAAATATATTAGAGCTCGACCAAAAGAGGTGTCAACAATCAAGCGTGTCACAAAACAATCCAAAACGATATGCGAAATTTCTGGAAGCGAGTAACATTTTTTGATTTCATTGAACATGGCTTATTGGACACAGGAGTCAATATAAACTGTTTAGGTAAAGACTTAGCTCAAAAAGATTGGACAAAAAATTTTGGGTTTAAGAAGATTCTGTCAACAGTTTATACAGTAGACGGGAAAAGACATTCGGTGCAAGGTTTTATCGAAACTGATGCAACATGTAGTGGGGTTATCAAACAAATCAAATTCTTTAATACCTTTCATGCAAAAGAGAGTAGATTTGGCTGTTGAATATCGATTCCACTGCAAGTCAGGATAAGGACAAGAGCGAAAAAGATCAACTTCAACTGTTGAGAAAATAATTTTTCAAGTAATTGATGTTGATGTTAGGAGTTATTCAGAGGTCTTCTAGCCCATGGAGTTCGCCAATGCGATTGGTGATTAAGCCTGATAAGGTCAGACTCTGCTAGGAGAATTTATGACGTACCGGAAAAGGATGCATACCCACTTCCGAGGACAGAAGGTATTTTTGCAAGATTGCCCAAGGTCAAAAAATATCAAAGACAGATCTTAAAGATACTTTCTGGCAGATAGCCCTTTCGGAAAGCTCGAAAGCGATAACACCATTTACCGTTCTAAATGACTTTTATATCAGTTTGTGACAATGCCATTTGGATTTTGCAATGGAGCCCAAACAATGTTTGGGCCGTTTTACGGATGATCTCATACCGCCATATCTTAAATACTGAGTGTTTGGATACTTCAACCATTTGTGTGTTGTATCCGCAGATTTTGATATTCACATTTCGGTGCTGTTACGTTTAACTGAACAGTTTAATCAGGCAAACCTCACTTTGAATGTCGGTAAGAGCAAGTTTTTTGTGACAGAAGCTCCTTATTTAGGCTATGTAAAGGGCGGTATATCTACAGATCCTTGAAAAAACGTCAAAAACGTTGAAGCAATCTACGGTATTTTTAGGCCTCGCAGGTTGGTACAGGAGGTTTATAGAAAACTTTTCCAAAATCGTTTGGTCAACTAAAATAAAATTTGTATGTTCACTGCGATGTGATTGTGGGATAGGAGCAGTGCTTATTCAATTGCCTTGATACGAAAGAATGTGGCTTTTGTGTCAAGGAAATATTGTGACTGAAAGGGAATGTCTGGCAGATTTAGAAGCTATAGAGCGTTTCCGTTGCTATATTGAGCTCCAAGATTTGCATGGGTATAAATTTAATTTTAGTTATCGCAAAGGACGTGACAATGTAGTCCCAGACGTACTGTCACGTATGTTTACAGAAGAAGTAGCTGAGTTAGAGGATATAGGACCTATAGTTCATTTGAATTCTCCTTGTTTTGACTATAAGATTATAAGTGGCTAAAACGGAAAATTCTACCTAACGAATCCAGTTATCCTGACGTGACTATTGTCGACCACTTTGTATATATTCGGACAGATAACGAAGATGGAACTCTTAGTTCAGCCAAAACAGTTTGGAAGTTATGGATCCCACAAAGGCTAATGTGTGACGTATTAAAAAGAGCCCATTATTCTGTAGTCAGTGGTCGTGGTGGCATTGCAAAAACTGATTAGAAGACATTTCTTTTGGACAGCTTTTGTGATGCAAGTTAGAGAGTATATTTGCAGCTGCGAAATTTATAAGTCTTTAAAGTCCCCGAATATCACCTTAAGACCAACATTGGGAAAACATGCAGTGTCCGAAAGAACCTTTACATTGATATTTTACGACCATATCCAAGAAGTATACAAGGACATGTAGGCTTACTGATACTACTAGACTATCTTACGAAGTTTCAATGGTTATTGAATTGGTTATATTATATCCATTGAACAAATTTACGTCTGAGATTATACAAAATTTTATTTAAAACCAAATTTTCTTTATTTACGGAATGCCATAGCTTGTGGTCAGCGATAACAGTTCTCAGTTTAAAGCTGGGCATCTCCGCAATCAAATGCATCTCAATCTCTATCAGGCATATCTTAAAAAATATCAGCGTGAATGAAACTCACTGCACCAGAGCATCCATGTATGGCCCTGCCATGCGGTGTTTGGGTTCGATATGGCCACGCATGGTTCCCGATATGAGCTTGTTAGGCGGCTAAATCTGCTAGGTGAGGCAGCTTATAGGCCGAATAGAAATGACCAGCGAAAACTGTTGAGAAAATACCTAAAAGAGAATACACCAAAAGCTCATGAAACAAATGAAAAGGTCATTGTGCCTGACGCTGTCACCAAGTGGTTTAGCAATAAACAAATACAATTGCTAACAACAAGAGCATTGAAATCTTTGTACAAGCCAAAGCGCAAGTCTGTAGTACTTAATTTGTAGTAATTTTACTTTTTGATATGGGGAAGCGAAGGGGGGCAGTTATCCAAATCCGAAATATTCATAATCTGCGTATTCTTTACGAGAATATATTTAACCAAGTTTGGTGGCTCTAGCTCTTATAGTACTTGAGAAAATCAAAAAACCGATAGACACTGATTATAAGAAAGCGGGGCAAGTTATCTGTCATTTGAAATAAACTTGATCTGCGTATGGTATATACTAACCTAAAAAGTCCAAGTTCAGCTCTCTACTCATACAATTGCAGATATCCATTATACCCTTTTTAACCATTTTCAATGGGTTCAGGATTTCTTTAATAGAATTTTAAGCCAGCATTCAATCCTTAAAAGGGTCAACGCTCGGTCTGAACAGCATAGCTTATCCGGTGATAAATAATAGATCACTCACAGTTAAATCCAGAATTATACATTCAATAACTTTTAAAATGACTATATACCACAAGCATATAGAACCAGTTTAATCATTCCCATTTTAAAATCCAAATTCAAACAAAACACAAACATCCTCATATAGACATATATCATTGAATTGCTGTATAGTTAATACAATAAACAAATAATAGCCAAGCGACTCTGGTGGTTCGTAACCCAAAACAAACTTTTATACAGAATTCTCACATCAGTAAACTTAAAACATCACTCTCTAAAAGCCTTAATGTACAAAAATGCCCCGCTATCTCTAGGTATAATTGTAATACACTAACTCTCCTCTCAGTTGCAAAAGCTACAGTTATATATAAAATAGACTACGCTTTATATATATACGGCTTCACACCCAAATTAATTTTAAATAAACATTTTAATGCAGCAATTCGATTGTCCTTCGGAGCCTTTCGTTCATCACCAATAAACAACAGAGCCGCAATTGCAGCCAGTGAACAGCTGGTCGTTATTAGCGCTGCGTGTCCGCGTAAATTAATGTAATATTAAAAATTATGGGTAGTATTAAAGTGGAAGATCAAATCGTCGACCTGCTTTCTGCCGTCCGACATCAAGGATGACGATGCATTTGCTGTGAGGATGCACCTCTCTCAGCTGCATCTGAGCACAGCAATGCCAACCACTTATTGCGTCGTTGTTGTTTGATGCTACTAGAGAGGTATATCAATAAGTGAGTAAATAAAACATCATATTTAAAGGAACGCTTTGGTCAGGGAGAAGATAACTTTCGAATGGACGGGAATGCTTCGAATGCTTCACTATGATGTATATATATACATATGTATATATATACAAGAGGAGATCCTCTTTGTAACTGTTTTGTTTTCCGTTTAGCTGGTTGGACAGAGGAACAACTTGCTGCCATGTCTGGTGATAGCAGATCGTCAGCCATGTCGTCATCCGCATACGAACTGCATCCGTCTGCAGTTTAAATATAAGATATATTAAATGCATAATTATAAATATTATTTATTATTTATAAATAATAAAACAACTAACTTGTCGATCTTCATTTTTACCTTACTTGGCAGCACTTCCACGCCCAATGTCTCCAATCTGGTGGTCGAGGCCATCGCTTCGATCTTTGCGTGTCCATTTGTGTGTCCATAGTGACCCCGGTCTAAACAGCCTGTAAAGTATGACAATCTGCCATACTACTCGACAGTGCTAACCACTGAAATAGTTGCAATTTGGGAAACCGTTAAATTTGCCAAGAACTTAAAAGGAATGTCCATTATATGCTTTGACTCCATGTCTGCCTTAGACTCTATCGCGGATATAAACAATCATGACTATTATCCCTCTATAATTAGATCACTACTAATCAATCTCTTCCCCAGAGTAAGGATTATTTGGATTCACAAATTAATGGAAATAATTAAGCTGACCATGTAGCAAAAGCTGCCACTCACATACCTTACATTCACACTCAAAACAATAATATCAATGACATAAACAGATATTTAAAAATCCAACTTAGTATTGATCAGAAAAAATTAATTATGCGGTGTAATACATGGTATAAACACATAACCCCAATTCACTTCACATATATGGTTACATGAACATGTTCTCCCACTATAACATAAATCAAAAAGAATTTTTCAATCAAGATAATCCATTAAATTGGATACTTGCCAACCCTACCGAAGAAAACATAGGTATAATTATAACATCTCAACTGTGTCAACTAGTAGTGTGGTAGTGCAGTATAAAATGGAGCAAAATTGTATTATTATTTTTAATTATTTGCATTCTCTTTCAAGTATATATATACATACACGCATAAATATACATATATATAATATTTAAAGTCATTAACATTAACACAATTTGAACTCTTACCCTAGGTCAGTTTTGACAGTTGACAGTTGTGACCGCGCAGAGGCAAACTTTTTTTTGGTGTTTTATACTTTTATATTATTATCACTGCGGACGGTAGTCTGCGCTAGAGGCGAAGCACGACGTAGTGTGCAAAAGCACCTAGTAATCTATACGCAAACTTTTGAAGTTTTGCTACGATAGTCCGATCAGATCGAGTGATATACCGATCGAACTAGACGAAAAACATAGCTCAACATGTGATATTTGATGGGGCCGATAACTCGTTCAATTGCTATTAAGAAAATTGTTTTTTGTGTTTCCGAAAAGTTAATGTTAATTTCGATATACATTTTCGCGTTTGATTGTGTACTGATGGACCAAGAAACTTTTGTTCTACGACTTTTGGAAAATTATTATAGTTTGGCGGGAAAGTTCTAAAATCCGCTAAAATTGACACTCCCCACAGTTTCCAAACCATAGAAGATACAGTTATGTTTAATATATTGTTTGAAAGGTATTTTCAATAGCTTTTGGGCGTACCTTAGCGTTATTGTTCTTAGGTACGCTGATACAGGTGAAAAAAGAAAAGAAAACGGCGCCTACGATTTTGATAAATGTTTAATATGTGCGTCAACTGATTTTGATTCACTTTAAAAGAATTTAATTTATAATATTTATTATGTACAGTGCTACCAGATAATTGATAACAAACTGACCACTCTGCTGCTTTGTTTTGATTTTGTATGGAACAGCTGATTGTGTATCTTTTAATCAAAATCAGTTGACGGAATTTTAAATTATAAATTCTTAGTGAAAAATACATGTTATTGTATTGTATTGAGAATGGCGTCTTCTCAAATAAAATGCTTATCGATATAAAATGTGAATGTCGATACTTTCCTTCATTCTCTAAAAATATTTGAACGATAGTTTTCGGTGATATGTATGGAAGAAGCGAATGTCAGGCACCTATTAGCCAATCTTAGGGATCGGGACTATGTGCTCTGGTTTTGTTATTATCCAAGTGATATTTGATCGACTCTTTTTCATGGTAATTGGGTATATTAATAAATATCAAAACTAAACCCTTTTTGACAAAGTAAAACTGTCAAAATTAATCCAAAAAATTTCTGATATCAAACAAAAACACCTCTACACGATGTAACAATCCAGGGGCAAAAGCAAAAAGCTCAACAAAAAAAAAACTTTTTGCGATGTGCCGATTTTTTTTTTATAATTTGGAATTTATCATATATTAAATTGAATATCCTTCGTCACAAAACTTGATATCAGAAATTTTGGAGGTGGAATATGCTTTCGCCTCTAGATCGTTACACTGTGTACAGGTGTTTTTGTTTGATTTTTTTACATAAAATAATCAAAACGAATACAAGTTATATAATAAATATGAAGGATTTATGTGCTTATGCTTTGTTACAATGATCTTTCACTTTTAACTTTAAATTGTTAATACTTGCTCGCATAATGGAAATGAGCTTTCAATAAAGGCAAAGAGCTATTAGAGAGCTCATTTTTCGTCGATTTCCGATTACGAATTAACCATTTGCGAATTTTGGGTTTTTGGATAATTCAAGATATTTGATTAGCGGTAGTGAAAGGTAAAAACATAGTTATTGGTTTCAAATTATGTTTTAAAAAAATGTTTTCCAATGGCAGAAAAAATGAATAAATATTTCTTGGCGGCCAATATGGACCATTGTCGTCGCATAGAAACATGTATGTTTCTCTGCGTGTGTGTCTGCTAGTGAATTCCTCGTCCTCCTTTATCAGCGGTAAGTAGGTCTCATAGACAAAGAGGCTGGAATCAATTAAATAGGTCCAATTCTCAATATGCCGAGCAGGAAAGAGCAAACAAACTTAAAGAGAGCGTAGGGAAAATGAAGAAGCCAAATTGAAAGAATTAGATATAGTCAACGTCACCAAATCGAAAAAATAATTTAAGTTTGAGATGTACTGAACAAGGTCAAAATACTGTTCGGCATGCTATTCGTCGAACAAATTCCCCAATTAGAGAATTAGAGCAATTAGTAAACTCTTCGCGACGCTCGAGTCGCAGACAAGACCAGTTAATAGTGCAGACGAACAGGGACGAGATACGGTTCGACGTGCGACCCAACTCTCCAGTAAGACAACTGGAGCAATTACTAAACTCTTCGCGGCAATCAAGTATCAGACTACACCCAGTTTATAGGGCATACGAACAAGGAGCACGCCGTCGACGTGACTTAGAACCCCTAATATTGGAAAGAGCAAGGGATAGGAGTGCCCGATCTCAAGTTAGAGACACTATAATTAATAGGATCATTGAGCATCCACAAAATACAAGTGCAAAGCTCGAATTCAAGCAAGAAAGGAGGCTTTTGATGCAAGTAAGAGTTTGTCGCAAGAAGTAAGCCAGCACAGAAGCAATACAGGTAATAGGATAGCAGTAAATATGAGAAAAGCAACCAGGAACAGGTAAGAACGTGCGAATACGTTTCCAGAGGAAAGAAGATCTCAAGCTATTAGCACTAGCCTAGATGGTATAATAGCTGTATTTAATAGAACAGTCACGCTTGGACCTGATCAGATTTGCATCTGTTGCAACGATTTGGGGTTTCCATATCAAGTGGAAAAAATTTCTCGAGAGGTTATTGAAAGTAAATGTAGCGCTAATGTTAGTTCAGATATTTTATATATATCCTTTAAATATCTTTCAATCGATAAAAGATAGTTTTTGCAGAACATGTAGTCGCAGCATTAAATTAGGAAAAAAACAAAATTCTTCTATTACAAATGGCCGAGATTTCCCCGATCTTCCGAATGTTATTAAAGGCTTAACGGCTTAAGATTTGGCCGCCAAAATGCAATTAAAGGAGCAGTGGTCAATGCAATTCCAGTGGCCAATATAGTTACGTCCCTTTTAAGGCGTTTAATGAAGCCGAGGTAGTTCAAATTCATGTCAAGCGTAGGATGATATATAATCTTGATGTCATGTGTGAAACCATTAGGCCCCCAAGGTATCTGATGCAATTCGATTTTTAGTCAACACCAAGCTTTACAAGAAGAGAAATAGCTCTTAACGAACAGTGGCTAGCTTTCTTTTCGTCTGACGAAAATTTAACGTTGCATTAGCTGATGATATCGATTTGATAACTCAATTAGAAGCCTCAATAAAGAGCAAAACAGAAATATAGAAGCAGAGATAATTAATCCAGGAGGCCAGGAAATACTTTTAGAAAATGTCCCTATAGAAAACATTGCCATGCAAAGAATAGTTATAGTTCCTAGAGAGGGTAAGCGTCCTTTGGATATGATCGAAGATTGTGATTCAGAGGAGCTGGCCTTCCCAACTATCTTTGCTGGCATTTAAAGAAAATGCTCAGAGAGCATTTACAACCATAGTTTGGTCAGAACTTAAAATTATTTCTTAACTATAAAAAGTTGGAACAATACTTTCATTTGCTTACGTAACCGCAGCGCCAATCAAGGCATTTCTGCCGCTAACGCTCTTAATGAAGAGCACATAGGCAATTTAATACGCCACGATGATGGCTATAGGCCATTATTAGGCATTATAGACCTTTTTTATAACCTTCTCGTTTTGCCTGAAAGATGCCCCCAAGCTTGACTTGTCTGATGTGTCGACCATTCCTCCAGTAAATTCCTTAATTGATCAGTTTATCACAACTGATACATGTAACCCAGATGTAGCTCCAATTTTGGAGTATCAAACACATAACCACGGGCATTAATGTAGACGGGAGGTTAGAGTACAAACAATTTGTAAATTCGGTATTCCACAGAGGTCGCTCTACATCAGATAGTCAGGAAGATTGAAAATGCATTCGGCCCTAAGATGATGCACAGATGTGGGTCTCAATATCAACCCAAAGAAGGCGATTATCATTCTCTTCACGAAACGGTACAACATCAATGTGTGACAGCTCTACAGCGGTGGGACACCCGTCGAGCTCTCCAGTGAGGTACTCATGCCATGTGGGCATGTCGTCGGCTCTTCTGTGAAACGTGAGGTTAAGACTCCAAAGCCAACTGATGGCTGTACAGTATGATGGTTATGCCTTTTGTTACTTACTCTGCCCTCGTCTGGAGGTCGAAGGTCCAGCAGGGCACCACCTTACAAAAATGCAGCAAACTTCAGCAGTTCGTATGCCTATCCCTCACGGGTGTCATGCGTGCATGTCCTACTGCAGGACTGGAGCACTGGTCTTAGGACTGAATCCACTTCAATTGCACATAAAGAAGGTAGCTTCTGTGAAACTTACAAATGGCATGCTAGCAGCAGACATAGGTCATGCTAGTCTAGTAAAAACTATTCCTGACTTAGGGATCTGTGGCAGAACGGATCTTAAGACCACGGAACTTTTCTTCGTGGCGAAATTTTAGGGCTCTTATTCCAGACCGTAGGGAATGGAATGATGCAACCCTTGTAATGATCGCATGAGCCGTCAGTGGTTCACTGACGGATCAAAAACTAATCAAGGTTTTGTAAATAACGGAAGCACAAATTTTTTAAAATATAACATATTTAGGCCATCTAGATCACCCTATAATAATCCGGTGTGGGTAGTAGACAAAAAGGGAATATACAAACAAGGAAACAAGAAGAAACGCATTGTTATAGACTTTAAGAAACTAAATTCTAAAACCACCGACGATAAATACCCTATACTAAATATAGGCGCCATTCTCTCGCCAAATCTCGGGAAAGTTAAGTACTTTGCAACACTTGACCTAAAATCGGGATTTCACCAAATACTACTTGCGGAAAAGTATAGAGAAAAAACTGTCTTTATGTAGGGAACGGAAAGTATGAATTTTCCAGACTTCCTTTTGGTTAAAAAATGCTCCTAGCATTTTTCAATGAGCTATTGAAGATGTGCTTCGGGAACAAACTTGGAAGTCATGCTATATTCATGTGGATGATATTATCAGCTTCTCAGAAAGCATTAAGGACCATGTAAAGCATATCGCATGGGTATTGGATAAGCTCTATGCCGCAAACATGAGGGTTTCACGAGAAAAGTCACACTTTTTCAAAAGAAAAGTAGAGTATCTTATATTTGTGGTCTCTCGAAGAGGTATTACAACGAACCCTAGTAAAATAGAAGCAATCAGCAGGTTTGAACAGCCAACAACGTTGTTCAATTTTAGATCATTTTTGGGTCTAGCAAGTTATTATACATGTTTTATTAAATATTTTGCATCTATAGACAAGCCGGTAACGGAAATACAGACAGACGGACAGACGAACATAGCTAGATTGACTCGGCTGATGATCCTGATATATGCCTCCTTATGTTTGTTACATACATTTGCACAAAACCATTATACTTTTATATACCTTTACTATTACCATATACCTTTTTACCCATTTTCAATGGCTTCAGGGTATAAAAATAGCTTCGATCCTCAAATTGTTAATTCCCCACTAATCCATAGTACGTCAAATGGGCAGGTAGAGAGATTTCATAGCACATGAACGATACAGTTGAACTGATACTTCAGTCAACAATAGAATACAACAGGACAATACACCCTATCATAAACAAGAGACCAATTGACGTAATACACTCTTCCTCACCAGAATTCGATGCAAAAATAAGGGATACAATTATTATACCCCAAGAACTGCAGCTACAAAGACATATCGAGACAAGGCGGAACAGAAACTTTCAAGTAGGTGATAAAGTACTTACGAAAATGAATAAATAAATCGAAACAGGCCATCTCTATGAAAAATTACTTGCAAGGGATAGCATTTTAATTTCGGAACTTGAGACATGTTGTCAGTTACACTTGCAAAGATTAAAACTTGAAACCCTGCTATTCTTGATTCTAAAGATTTGGAAGAAATATTAAATGGGCACTCTACAAGTAAAACAGTAACTGATTTAATGGTTAATGGTTGATTTAAACATATACTACGTCAATGTCTTATCAGATCATAATTTTGTACATTTTATAATAAATATACCGATTCTAGTTTACTTTGTAAAAATATTAACAAAGTCTCTTGTAACTTAGTGACAACAGCCAAGTTAGGAGAATAATTAAAATTTAACTTTTATGAGAAAAATATATAAATTTTAGTTAAAATCAGCACATTTATTAAAATGTGCAAAATCAAAAGTATTTAGACAAAGGTTCTGCCAGTACTGCATTATTTCAATGATCATGGGAAATCTGGGGAGTGCTGTTACTGGTTACCACCAGATCACCCTTGCAGAGAGAGAGATCGTGAGAAAACTTCCTTCTCGGTAAACGGGGGGAAGTATGAATTCCGTCGACTTCCCTTTGGCCTGAAAAACGCTGCCAGCATATTCCAAAAAACCATCGACGCCGTCCTTCAGATAGGTAAATCATGCAAAATTCATTTTCAAAAGACGAGGCGGACCATGTCAAGCACGTTGACTGGGTACTGCGCAGCCTTTATAACGCCAACATGTGAGTTTCTCTGTAGAAGTCATGTTTCTTTAAGAAGAGGGTGGAGTTCCTTGGTTTCGTTGTCACTAGTAATGGTAATGCTACAACACACCCAAAAAAGGCCTTCCAGCAGTTTCCCGAAACCAAAACCGTATTTGAAGTCAGGTCATTTCTGGGTCTGGTCAGTTACTATAGGTGTTTTTTAAAGGACTTTGCGGCAATAGCAAAACCCATTTCTGAGATCCTTAAGGGCGAAAATGGCATCGTTAGCAAGCACAGAAATTTTTCGATTGCCAGCGCCAAGCTTTCCAAAAGCTGCGCAACATCTTGACATCGGAAGACGTCATGCTTAGATATCCTGATTACAAGAGGCCGTTCGATCTAACGACCGACGTCATGTTGACATTTCAAACGCACCACCCTTACATAGCGTTTCCAACGGACAAGTCGAGCATTTCCATAGAATCTTGTTAGAACTCGCTAGATGCTTGAAAATCGACAAAAGCATAAGCGACACAGTAGAGATAATTTTGTTGGCCACAGTAGACTACAAAAAAACAATTCACTCGGTCACCGATAAAAAATCAGTTGACGTTGCCTACTTTTACCCGAATGTGTCATAAACTAAGCTCAAACGGGCCCAAGGCGCGCTCAGAGCTAGAGAAAACGTTTCCTGACAAAGCAGGGTCTTTGAAGTTGGTGAAAAAGTATTAGTGAAGTCCAACCGCAGGCTCGGATACAAGCTCACGCCTTTATGTGCAGAGAGAGCATTGGAAGCTGACCAAGGGACCACGGCTCTTATTAAGGGGAGGGTGGTCCACAAAGACAACCTTAGGGAGAGCTTGTTGGTCGCTGCACTTCAGAAACAGTACTTTATTTCAATATTTTTGATTAATAAATTTGACCAATAAATAGGTATATATAAATAACAGAGTACAGGTCCAGATCAACCAATTCACCTTCACCGTAAATAAAATTTTAAAATCTGCAAAAGATACCCAAGTTTATTCCGGCCATTTGTATGAAACACTTTTGGCCAGGAACAGAAGTTTTTTGATGGAATTGCAAAATATAATGCTCGCCATTACACTCGCTAAGGCAAACATTGTTAGTCCCAATATTCTAGATCACGCTAACTTAAAATCCGTTTGGCTTGAAGAACCCGACCTAATGTCCGTATCGTCCGTAAAAGTCCTACAATCCGCAAACATCATTTATTTTATAATCACCTTCCCGAAAGTTAAGCATATCTGCAGGAAAATTACACTCTACCCGGTCGCGCATGAGAACCAGGTATTGCAAATTTATGCGCTGGACAATTGCACGACCGCCTCAAGAACCACCTTTTTTCAGCTATCAACGACAAGCTCATGCGCCAAAGAAATCCACACGGGAGGAGTGCCCCACTGCCAAATCCAGCCTAGCTACCTGTATCCTATCACATGGATTGATCTTGGAATCATTATCATCAACGACGGATCGGTTTCGGTACGCGTGGATAACGGCACTGATATCAATCGCAACAACATCCAGAACCGGTTCCAATGTATCGCAGCATCCCCCCGGTTGAATGGCACCGGGCAGCAAGATATTCTCAGTCTTCCTTATCCTCATCGGTTAAATGAACATAACTTGGAGAGGATTCAAGAGTTAGTTGAAATATAACACTCGCACGCGCAATGCTGATGTACGAAAACGTTGTATCAGCACTCTCGCTGCAGCGGTCAACGGCGGTAGCTGAATACTTTTGTTTTTGTCTGAAGTGTTTCCGTTATCGCCTACAATTATGCTTAGTCGGCTTGCCGACCATGACCATGCAGCATGATGTTTATGCTTCGAAATATTGTCTTTAGCTTTATACATTTTGTATCCAGTAAATTAGTTTTGTAGCGAACGTAAGTATATAAGTTAACAAAAGTTAACGCAAGTTCATTGTAACTTGATATTACACCAGCCACAGACGCTGACATTGCTCTGGGCCGGATGTCTTGCACAACGGCAGCTCACGAGGCGCAAGCTAAGCATTCTAGCTGCCGTTGTGGATCGTATTCAATAGCTTAAGTTACTTTCATTTGTATTCCCTAGTTTAGTTTTATTTCGGATTTTGATTGCGGCGCATCGGCCCAATGTAACTGATGGTTCAACTCACTCAATGGTCCGAGCGACCTAGTGATTAATAAATGATTAATAAATATTTAATTGGCGCCCAACGTTTTTCGAACAGATTTATAATTCGGACCCTCTGTGCTGTGCAGTGTCAAATAAAATACTCTAATTTTGGTCATTGACACAAGTGCAATAAAAATTCCCTTGTTATACTGAAGCCGCTGGAGCTCTTCGGGCAGCGACTTGTCACCAAACTAGCGCGCAAGCGGGTTTGGGCAATGAAGAATATTGTCACTCATAGACGGCAGCGGGGGATTATAAAGAGCATTCGTGACCGCGGCGTGGGAAGCAGCAGCAGAAGTAGTAGCACATAGAGCCCTGCTAGGACCAACTAAAATGGAAGTGGGCCGTCATTTGGCGAAAACTTTTTTTAATCCACGTGAATTTAAGTTACAAATCTAAAGTAAAAAAAATTAAAAGGTACATTAAAATAAAAATTGCAACACATAATTGTGCTCCCAGTTCACTTTTGAGTGACGTTATTGCATCCGTCAGCAACTTTCGATAAGCATTCCGTTGCCAGTATTTATTCAATTTGCTGTGGTTGATCTGCCCTTGAAACTGTGTTGATATTATTGTTGACAGCGTAGTCCATGAACAACGCGTTTCGCTGTTACAGGGACCGTTCTACTATAGATTGGAAAACAGAACCGCAGCCTGCTCTCGCAGGACAACAAGCGAAAAATAGGAATGGATCCAGACCAGCTTAAGGCTGTGGTGCAGGCCGCAGTGGCCAGCGCCTTGGAGGTACAGAGCGAAGTATTACAACAAAGGGATACAGAGCTGAGGGCATCCATAAACGCTCAGATACAAGAATTGGCAGGCAGAATAGCTGCCACCAACATAGAAACACCGCCAGTTGAAGCATTCAAGCCGGTCGAAATCAGAAACGACGTCCAATGTAATGAGCCATTGGACGCTGTGAAATGTTGCCAGAGTTTACGGGGGTACCGGAGACGTGCGCCTCTTGGAGGCAAGCTGCTGTAGCGGCATATGCAGTTTATAAATCATACGACGGCAGCTCGCCCCACTATCGGGCAGTTATTATTATTAAGAGCAAGATTAGAGGGGCAGCTGATGGCGTCTTGGGTCAGTTTGGCACAGTAATGAATTTTTATGTCATAATAAATCGTCTCGATTTCACATACAGAGGCAAGAGAGGCATTCATGTTATAGAACAAGAAATGAATAGCCTTAGACAGGGCTCGTTAACAATTTTACAATACTACGACGAGGTGGCGAAAAAGCTTACTCTCATCACCAATAAGGGCAACATGTCTTATGAGCCAAGCATGGCACAAGTGCTCTGTACGAAGTTTAGAGATGATGCGTCCCGTGTGTTTGTCTCAGGCCTCAAGCGCAGCCTGACGGATGTCCTGTTCGCAGCAAAGCCCAGGGACTTGCCGTCGGCCCTCGCTCTAGTACAAGAGGTAGAGGCTAACCATGAAAGGTACGCCCTTGCCGCAAGTTTTGCTAAAGGCCAGGAAGATAGGGAACGTAGAATGACCCCAAGGCCGCAAGGCCGTCAGCAAGATAGGAGTCAGGAACAGGGAGATCCGCAACCCAGCGGCTACAAAAATCCTTACTTCACTAAACAACAGAAGCCGCAGAATCATTCTGAACAGCAGACCGGTAGGTGGAACAAAGGTGGCGGGTCGCAGGAACCAATGGACGTCGATCCTTCCATCACAGGCACCAGCGTACGTCAATTCTAGCGCTCCTCAAGCCTATAAAAGAACAGCCACGTCTGGACGTTCAAGCGGACAGAGAAGGCAAAGGGTCAATCATATAGCTCACGAGCCGGATCAAGACCCAGGGGCTTATGCTAACGCTGCTGCAACAGCGGAACGGCAGGTCGATGACGACAATGGTAGCGACTATGACTCGGACATGGTTAATTTTTTAGGGGAAGCTCCCTGCTGCTCTATATTTGTAGAAGAGTAGCAGGGATCCAGATGAGATTCCTCATCGACACGGGCGCTTCCAAAAACTACATAAGACTACATAACAGTCTAAAGGGAGTGCGCCCAGTAAGTTCATCTTTCTTCACTCACTCGATTCACGGTACCTCTACGATCACACATAAGTGCCTCGTATCTTTATTCGGCCAAGAGGCCACATTCTTTTTGCTCCCTGATTTGTCAACATTTGATGGAATCATAGGGCTTGACCTACTCACGCAAGCAGGAGTGTCGCTTTGTCTTTCCTCTGACCAACCCAAATGTGGCTCAGTAACGGATGCAGTAAAAGACGCATTTCTTAAGATGCTAAAAAGTAGACACAAAGCCTTTGCGGATCCGGAAGAAGCACTTCCCTACAATACGTCAGTGGTGGCCACTATCAGAACCACCGTCAGTACAACCAGTTTATGTCCGATTGTATCCCTATCCAATGGGAGCAGCAGAATTTGTTAACAAAGAAATACAAAGCCTTCTAAAAAACGGTATCATACAAAAATCTGTTTCCCCCTATAACAACCCCATTTGGGTGGTTGACAAAAAGGGCACAGATGAGTTCGGTAACAAAAAACATGCGTCTTGTAATGGATTTCCGAAAACTCAATGAGAAAACCATTGCGGACAGATACCCCATGCCTAACATTCCAATGTTTCTCGGGAATCTTGGTAAGGCTAAATACTTCTCGACATTGGACCTGAAGTCCGGCTATCACCAGATCACGCTAGCAGAGCGTGACCGTGAGAAAACAGCGTTCGCAGTTAACGCGGGAAAGTAGGAATTTTGAGGACTTCCCTTCGGGTTGAAGTATGCAGCCAGCATCTGCCAAAGAACTGTCGACGACATACTGCGTGAGCAGATTGGCAAATCTTGCTATGTCTATGTCGATGATGTCATAGTCTTCTCGAAAGATGAAGATTCCCATGTCAAACATGTGGAGTGGGTCTTAAAGAGCCTGTACGAGGCAAATATGAGAATTTCCAAGGGAAAATCGCGTTTTTTTAAGAAAAGCGTAGGTTTTCTTGGTTTTGTGGTAGCCAGCAATGGAGCCACAACGGACCCGGAAAAGGTCAGAGCAATTCAAGAGTTCCCAGAACCAAAGAATGTATTCGAAGTCAGATCATTTCTTGGTCTGGCCAGTTACTATAGGTGTTTCATCAAAGACTTTGCTTCAATAGCAAAGCCCATTTCTGACATCCTAAAGGGTGAGAATAGGTCAGTTAGTAAGCATAGATCGCGAAACATCCCGGTAAAATTCTCCGATCTTCAGCGTCACGCTTTTCAAAAGCTGCGCAACATTTTGTCCTCAGAAAACGTCATGCTCCGATACCCTGACTATAAGAAGCCGTTTGATCTAACGACAGACGCTTCAGCCTACGGCATAGGGGCAGTGCTTTCCCAGGATGGTCGCCCCATCTCAATGATTTCCAGAACATTGAGGCCCCCAGAGGTGAATTACGCCGTCAACGAGCGGGAACTATTGGCTATAGTTTGGGCCCTTTGCAAGCTACGTCACTACCTATATGGTGTAATAGACATAAACATTTTCACGGACCACCAGCCGTTAACTTTTGCCGTTTCGGAGTCAAACCCGAACGCCAAAATTAAAAGATGGAAAGCGCGCATTGAGGAAACGAATGCACGAATGTTTTATAAGCCAGGCAAGGAAAATTTAGTTGCTGATGCGCTATCGCGACATCAGCTCAACGCCCTAGACGAATTAAATGCCGATTCCTGCTCAGCCACTTAATTAATCCAAAGGCGGTGAATGCTCTTTATTGCGATCTGCACACGCTAGCACAGGTGCAAGATGGCTTAGTGCGCATGTTTCCAGGCACAAAGTTTTGTCACTGCAAAAATCGAGTTGCAGACATTTTCAATGTTGACGAGAGGAGGGAAATTCTCATTGCAGAACATAATAGAGCGCACAGAGCAGCTCAAGAAAATGTTAAGCAAGTCCTCTCGGAGTATTATTTTCCAAAAATGGCAAAAATAGCTAAAGAAATTGCGGAAAGTTGTAGAATCTGTTCAACGGCCAAATACGATAGACACCCGAGAAAACAGGAGCTAGGTGAGACGCCGATTCCCGGGACTCCTGGAAAACTTCTGCATATTGATATTTTTTCCCGCTGCTGCAGCTCATGAATTTCTTTCCGCGAGCCAAGACAATGTATTGCGACAACGAGCCTTCACTGAATTCACTGACAATAAAGACCCTGTTGTTAAACAACTCCGGAGTTCATATTGTTAATGCACCTCCGCTGCATAGCACCTCCAATGGCCAAGTCAAGCGCTTCCATAGCACTTTGGCCGAGCTTGCGCGTTGCTCCAAGCTGGACAGAAACATTAATGACTCAGTCGAAATCATAATGATGGCTACTGTTGAGTATAACAAGACAATACATTCAGATTTCAACGAGAGACCTATTGACGCCATCCGTGTGCCCGCAGGTGAACCTCAGGAGGAAATATCAGCAAAGTTAAAGAGTGCACAAGACGCGCTCCGAGCCAGGCTGAACACCCAGCGTCAAAATAGGGTTTTCGAAGTAGGAGAGGAAGTCCTAGTAAAGAGAAACCGCAGGCTGGGCAACAAGCTCACGCCCTTGTGTGAAGAACGAGTCGTAGAGGCAGACCTTGGCACGACCGTTCTCATTGGAGGGAGGGTAGTCCATAAGGACAACCTTAAGTAGGGCGAGAGCTAAAATTAAATATTGACCCTACGCAACTTGACATTAGTTTTAAGTTTCAATATTTTGCGCAACTTGGCATTACCTTTAATTTTTTAAGCCGCTTGGCGCTATCATTAGGAGACACATATTAATAGTACAGTCCATTTTGTCTGTTTTCCGCAAGTCTGGGTTTCTCTCTTTCTCGTGGGTGCTGCGGCGCGAGTGACCGATTACTCACACGCCAAATATATCCCCATTGTTGAGGGCGAAGTTCTGGTATGGGAAGAATTCAGCTTCGTCAGGCACACCGCAAACATATCTGAATATGTGAGAATGGTGGAGGAAACAATGGAGCTGTGTGAAATGTTAAGAAACACATAAGTTATTAAAGAAAATGTATTTGTATATTGGCAAATCACGTGGTGGCAAGCGCCAAGCGCAGACATACATACATACATATGTAGAGGCGCATTATTTTTCGAATTCTCAAGCGATTGGTTGTACGTGTGTTTCTAATGTCAGATTTTGACGGATGCAATTCAATGAAACTGTGGCTTAGTGGTAGAGATGTTGCCCGGCACGCTATCAGACGCGGGTATGAACCTGGCTGGAGTCAAAGGAGTTTTTTTTACTGTTGTTTTAAATTTTTTATTTTTTTTATTTTTATTTTCAAACTTAACATACTTATTGGTCCAAGTGTAACTTATATTCTAAAGCAACAAAATGGGAAAAAATTTTAATTTGGCATGCACACTCTCAAAACGCTTTCGGAGATCAAATGCAACAAACATTTGAAAGATATAGTTTCCTATTTGTGAAAATTTTGTGAGAAATTTCACAACTACGGCATACTAAAATGTGCCTGCAAATATTTAAAGCGATCGCGAAGCGCCAGCATTAATTTGTATTATTTATTGTTTTGTATTTTATTTTACTAAGTGCGGCTGTGGAGTCGAGAGTATGAATGCAGAGGGGTTTAATCAAATGCATGTAACAACAGCTCGCCGCTGGGTTCAAGGTATCTCCCATTCGGGCACTCGCAACTAGAGCCATCTTACTTTTTTTTCATATGAGATTGGGGAAAATGGTTCATAAGCAATCTTGTTTCCACGGTTACTTCTGAGTACATGGTTTTACAAGTTTCATTTCCGCTCATTAGTGGGATGAAATCCGAATTTGTGTAATCTCTTAGCTTGGCGGTTGGTAATGTTACAGTAGCACAATCGAAACACTAAGTAAAAATTTCAAATAGAATTAGAAATGGAATAAAAACTGATCTTGAATTATGGACATCCCTCCCCTTAATTAGAACCGTCGTTCCCAAGTCAGCTTATATTTAACTTCCTCGTACAGGGGAGAAAGTTTGTTGCCTAGCCTTTTATTCATTTTCGTAAGTTCTTTATCACCTACTTGGAAGTTTCTGTTTCGTCTTGTCTCGATATGTCTTTGTAGCTGCAGTTCTTGGGGTATAATAATTGTATCCCTTATTTTTGCATCGAATTCTGGTGAGGAAGAGTGTATTAGGTCAATTGGTCTCTTGTTTATGATAGAGTGTATTGTCCTGTTGTATTCTATTGTTGACTGAAGTATCAGTTTAACTGTGTCGTTCATGTGCTATGAAATCTCTCTACCTGCCCATTTGACGTACTATGGATTAGTGGGGAATTAACAATTTGAGGATCGAAGCTATTTTTATACCCTGAATCCATTGAAAATGGGTAAAAAGGGTATAATGGTTTTGTGCAAATATATGTAACAGGCAGAAGGAAGCATCTTCGACCCCATAAAGTGTATATATTCTTGATCAGGATCAACAGCCAAGTCGATCTAGCCATGTCCGTCTGTCCGTCCGTCCGTCCGTCCGTATGTCTGAACGTGTCGATCCCGGAAACTATAAGAGCTAGACACTTTTTGGCTATAGACTCGTCCATGGCACGCGCAGATCAAGTTTATTTATTATATATCAAATGATCGATAGCCCACACCGTTTTCCTAAAATCAAATACAACATTTCATTTTTTAAGCTTATTTCGTAGATTATGAGACCTAAAGACACAAAATTTGGTTCGAATGAATATTTTTTTATTATTTATACTATAACACTAGACGAGTCTATTGCATTAAGATTCATCAAAATCGGTTAAAAAACACAGAAGTTATTAAAGAAAACGTGTAAAATCTGATCAATTTTACAATCCAATTGGCAGCAAGTGCTGCAATAAGAGCTAGGGATTAAAGTTTAGTTTTTTTAAGTTCGTGTGTACCATAGGCATATTAAGGATACTTAAAATTATCGATAACACGCACCGTTTTCTTATTATCGATATTTATCGTTTTTTTATCCGGTTTTTTGTACATATCTCAGAAACTATAAGAGCTAGAGCCACTAAATATGTGTTAATTTGTGCTCGTTAAGGATACGCAGATTACAAATATTTCGAATTTTGGATACCTACCCCCATATAAAAAAAACGCAATTCAAGTATTACAGACTTGCGCTTTGGTTTCTACGTAGATTTGGATTCTCTTATTAAGCACTAACAATTTCATAACGATTATACTCTTAGTTTAGAAGCCGATATGTAAAGTGCGCAGCTTGTCATGTGCGTTTGTGTGTGTGTATATGTGTGGCTTTGTGAATGTGTTTATGAATGCAAAGAGGTTTAAATGTATGTAACGACAGCTTTCCGCTGGGTTCAGTGTATCTCCAAGTAGGGTACACCCGACTAGAGTCATCTTACTTGTTTTGGTGTGATTTGATTGTTACTGAATTTAAAGATGGCTCATTGTCACAATATATGATTCTAGTACATGGATAAAAATGCATGAGTTGTAAAATTTGTGGCTCAATGTCTATATATCTATGCAGATTGAACAATATTTTTTATCTGTGGAAAAAATGTAAATATGGAGTATCTCACCTATTTGAGAAGGGATAGGCGTTTCACCAATAACCGGTTTTTGTGCGTGTTGGTCGTATTTGGCTCAATTACAAACTTTGGCGGGTAATTTTTATGAAAAAATAGGCTTGAGGACTTTGTTTGCTATTTTCTTGAGCTGATCTATGAGCTCTGCTATGCTCTGCGACTACCATTTATTTTTGTTCATTTTTATCAAGAACGTCAATGACTAGTCTTTTGGAATGCCAAAATTTTGTTGTCGGAAAGGTTTTAACCAATTTACTTTGGATAAATGCTAAGATTGGCAATTTGCACACAATTGCATTCACAAAGTCCTTCCTGACCAATTTCTATAAAGCTTTCTCAGTCAGAAAAATGTATAAAATGCCTTGTTTTCTGGCCAAACAAAATTATAGTGCGCATTGAACGACGCTCTCTTCAATAATCAGTTGGTTTCGAAAACAATTTACCGGTTTGTCTGTGGACTCGATAGTGCACGTTAGCGACAGTTCGCTGTATTCGGTGGCCAAATCAGATGGTAAATTTTCTTCTAAGGCATGCAAATTTGGTCGCGATAAGGCGTCAGCAACAAATTTTTCTTTCCCTGGCTTATAGAAGATTCGAGCGTTATGTTCATCAATGATAGCTGTCCATCTTTTTATTTTCGCGTCTTTGTCGCGAAGCTTTGTTCGATATCTTTAAGGGTCCTGGGAATTATAGTAATTGGTTTCCCATCTTGAGATAGAACTGCTCCTGGGACAAAGGATGAAGTATCTATTGTTAAATCAAATTCCTTTTGATAGTCGGGGTAGAGTACCATGATGTCTTCCAAAACGAGAATATTTTTCAGTTTCTCAAAGGTAAGACGGTTTTTATCGTTGAAGCTCACAGGTCTCTTTTTCAATTGACCGGCGCTCATTTTGCCGTTTCACCCTTAAATATTTCCGTTATCGGCTTGCTATAGATGCAAAATATTTCATAAAGAATTTATAATAACTTGCTAGACCCAAAATTATCTAAAATTGAACAACGTGGTTGGCTGTTCAAACCTGATTGCTTCTATTTTACTATGGTTCGTTGTAATACCGCTTCGAGAGACCATAAATATAAGATACTCTACTTTTTCTTTGAAAAAGTGTGACTTTTCTCGTGAAACCCTCATGTATGCGGCATAGAGCTTATCCAATACCCATGCGATTTGCTTTACATGGTCCTCCATGTTTTCTGAGAAGCTGATAATATCATCTACATAAATATAGCATGACTTCCAAATTTGTTCAATAGCTTCTTGAAAAATACTAGGAGCAATTTTTAAACCAAAAGGAAGTCTGGAAAATTCATACTTCCCGTTCCCAACATAAAGGCATTTTTTGCTCTATACTTTTCCGCAAGTAGTATTTGGTGAAATACCGATTTCAAGTCAAGTGTTGCAAAGTACTTAACTTTCCCGAGATTTGGCGAGAGAATGGCGACTATATTTAGTATAGGGTATTTATCGTCGGTGGTTTTAGAATTTAGTTTCTTAAAGTCTATAACAATGCGTTTCTTCTTGTTTCCTTGTTTGTATATTCCCTTTTTGTCTACTACCCACACCGGATTATTATAGGGTGATCTAGATGGCCTAAATATGTTATATTTTAACAAATTGGTGCTTCCGTTATTTACAAAATCAGACACCCCCATTGGTTAAGGGTATAATTTATAGTATATCGGGTCTTCATTTTCTGTTCGGATTGTAGCGACGATATTGGTATTATACGGGAGTGCTTCGTTAGGGTCAGCAAAGACGCTTGTTCTTTTTCTTATCGTTTCTTTGAATTCTTTCTGAATTTGTTGGGGGACCTCTATGCTTTCAACTTCTGTAAAGTTGACATTTGAGCATTTTACAAATTGGATTATTTCGGAACCTGATGAAATTTGCAAATATATTATTTTTTAAATCTAACGTGGCATTTATTTTATTAAGTAGATCAATTCCTATTATTCCGTCAAATGTTGACAAATTGGGGAGTATAAAGAATGTAGTTGCGGTGTTGAAAAGATGCATGAAATATTTATTCTAAACAGAGTTAAAGCCATGAAGTTACTTAACTACGAAAGGTTCTTTTACTACAGTTTAGTTTTTATAGTTCTATTAATGGTTTTATATAATATTTCGTATTGGTTATTTTTATCGAACATATCGGCAGCCTAGGGCCATTTTGGTTCGTTTGCTATGTAGGTTGTCTGAGCCGGGATGAACTGGCAATGTACAGTGATTGAGGTGGTTATTCTGGTTATTCTGTGCATTTGTTTGTGGATAAATATACTTTTACCCAGTTGCGGGTTGTTATTGTCCTTAACTAAACTTTTTTGCTGTCGTTGCTCATTCCGTTGAGTTCTCTCTCTTTTTTTAAATAGGCGCCCGTCACTGTTGTTTGCGTTGCTTCCGCAAACTGATATCTCTGCTGCTGCTGATGTCGTTTTATTTTTTTCAAATTTATCGCCGGACTGTCGAGTTTTTGTTTTATATGATGAAAAAATGGTGTACAAATCAAACTAAAACAAGGTACAGAAATATTCTCAGAGCGAATCTAGCATTGTGACATATATTCGCTGATACAGCACTTTTTCCAAGCGGGTCGTATTTCGGACAGCCAGTGCATGGGAACGCTGAGGGCAACATTATTAAGTAAAAATTATTGGGGTGGTATCACTTTGTCCTTCTACACAGATCCGGTAGATACTCATTAATCCACTTGCGCCAAAACGAGTGCGCAAGTTGTTGTGCCATACGCCACTCCTTTCTTGTCGGTTGAAATGATTCTTCTTGCGGATGTGGTGTTTGGCTAGAATTAGAAGTACCTAAAAGAAAGTGATTCGGTGTTATCGGGTAATCTGTCGGGCTATCTAAGGCTATGTGCGTGAGTAGTCGGGTATTTACGATGTTCTCTGCGTCGCACATAAGACTATAAAGAACATCCTCCTTGAGGCTTTTACACAATATTGCATATATTATATATATTGCAGCTTATTCTTAAGTTCCATCTCCATGCCAACTAGATTGCTGCCATGTCCGTGCGTATCCTTTTGGGCCTTCTTCGTCGTGCCATGAAATTTCTTATTACTCGAATACAGGTGTCTGCCGATAAATCTCTGACGATTTCCAAGTGAATGGCCCATATTGTCAGGCATGCGAAGATGCATATCCAACGCTCTCGGTACATCTTCCCTTCACCACCAGAAACGGGCCCACATAGTCCATTCCCACAAATGTGAACGGTCGCACATATGGCGAGACTCTATCTTCCGCCAATTGCCCCATTAATTGTGGTGACGGGCGGGCTCTTTCTCTTTCTTCACGGCAGTGTGGAATGTAATAGTCACGCCTTTTATCTGCCACGATTGTATTCTCGTTCTGGTGTTTCCATTCCGTGTGGTAATGCTGCGCGATCAATCTTGTGACATGGTTTTTCTGTGGCATTATAATCGGCTGTCTAGTATTTTAACTTATTGCGCAGGCATTGGCTGTACGACCGTTCATTCGTATATGTCCATTTTTATCCAGTTTCGGCGACAATTTCCATAGTCTGCTAGAACCTGTGACTGATTCTCCGTTTGCTAGTGTCCTTTGTTCGTCGTTATACTCCATACGTTGGACTGCTTTACACAAGACTACCTCTGCTCGTTCAATTTCAGAGGCTTCCAGGAACTTCATGTATTTTCCACGGTCGCGCCATCGTAACACCCATGCCAGTACCCTAATCAACCTCTTAAATGAGGAAAACCTTTGAAATAGGTTTTCGGTATCTTCCACAGGGTTATCCTTTCCTGGTACCCGACGCCAGTCGTCAACTCCAGAACCCTCCAGTATCTCGTTGATACGGTGTGCTATATATGGCTTGTAATGTCGATGATCGGACTTGATCCATGCCAGCACTGTTCTAGAATCAGATCACATGCAGATTCGCTTCGGACTTACGTCATGACCTTCAAGTATGAGCTTCCGTAGCCGCGTAGCCATCACTGCCGCTTGAAACTCAAGTCGCGGTACTGTGGATAGCTTCATTGGCGCGCACTTGGTTTTGCCCATAATAAAGGCTGTCGTCCAAAGTCCTCCAGTCTTTATTCGCCAATATCCAACGCCAATATCAATTCCATAACATCTAGGAATTCGTATTTTGCCAACTTCGTTCAAACGCCGGAGCCAGTGTCTCCATGTATCAGCATCCTCATCGCTGATCCCATAAATTTCATAAATTTTGTGTCTCTAGGTCTCATAATCTACGAAATAAGCTTAAAAATTTGGAGGTTGTTGTAGATTTTTATCGATTTTAGAAAAACGGTGGGGGTTATCGATCATTTGAAATAAACTTGATCTGCGCGTGCCATGGACGAGTCTATAGCCAAAAAGTGTCTAGCTCTTATAGTTTCCGGGATCGACACGTTCAGACATACGGACGGACGGACGGACGGACAGACGGACATGGCTAGATCGACTTGGCTGTTGATCCTGATCAAGAATATATATACTTTATGGGGTCGAAGATGCTTCCTTCTGCCTGTTACATACATTTGCACAAAACCATTATACCCTTTTTACCTATTTTCAATGGGTTGAGGGTATAATGAGATGTATCGTCTCTATCCAGACTTAAAACACCACCAGTGTCACCTTCAGCAAAAACTTCATTGAATTGATGAGTTTGATACAAATTTTCTGAGCAGGTAGCCGCCTCTACAATGTATTTCGATGATTTGATGCGTAATTCTTATAGCATCATCTTCGCATACGTAGCAGTGTACTAGATCGTCTACATAATGGTTTCTTAATATGGCTTCCGCAGCTTCAGGATACATTTCTTTATATTCTTGACGCGTTCTTGAATGGATTTAAGATAGCGATAATTGAGTTTCAATGTTGACATATTTACTATCTGTCTCGGCAACTGCAGGTTCTTTATTGTTCTAACATTCAAATTGTAAGCCTTATATCACTGTGGCCTGATATACCAACAGTGAGTCGGGTTGTTGACTCAGTTACCTTTTTATTCCCAAACCATTGCAAAGTTATGCTGTCTCTTGACCCTTTCAATTCCAGTGCTTCAGCTAAACACTCACTCATTAGTGACACAGCTGAGCCCTCATCCATAAATGCATGGCATTCAACAACTTTTCCGTTCGCATGCAGCTTTATTGGCAAGACCTTAAACAGCACCTTAGAGTTCTTTGCCTGAGACATCGTTCCATTAAATACGCCGTTTTCTGCGTTTGTTGGTTCTACCTCCGTTTTATGCAACAGCTTATGCATACTTTTCTGGCAGCCCTCCACATCGCATTTATAGCGGATCTTACAGTCCCGACTGGTGTGACCATACCTTAAACAGTTAAAACAGAGTTTATTAATTCTTACAACCTTCCACCTTGCTTCGCACTCTAGCTTGATAAAGGTGTCGCATTTTTCGACAATATGCTGTTCCTTACAAACACAGCACTGCTTCCCTTTATTATTTCCGACCTCGTTAGCATGAAAGAATATATTCCTTTCTTTTCTTCCTTTTGCCACTGTGTTGTCAGTGACCAATCAGCAGCCATACGCTGAAATCCTTAACCGTGTGATTTCCGTTAAGTTATTCTTTGCATAGCAATGTTTTCTATAGGGACATTTTCTAAAAGTATTTCCTGGCCTCCTGGATTAATTATCTCTGTTTCTATATTTCTATTTTGCTCGATATTGAGGCTTCTAATTAAGTTATCAAATCGATATCATCAGCTTATGCAACGTTGCGAATTTCGTCAGACGAAAAAAAAGCTAGCCACTGTTCGTTAAGAGCTATTTCTCTTCTTGTAAAGCTTGGTGTTGACTAAAAATCTAATTGCATCAGATACCTTGGGGGCCTAATGGTTTCACACATGACATCATGATTGTATATCATCCTACGCTTGACATGAATTTGAACTACCTCGGCTTCATTAAACGCCTTAAAAGGGACGTAACTATATTGGCCACTGGAATTGGTGCATTACCACTGCTCCTTTAATTGCATTTTGGTGGCCATATCTTAAGGACTTAATTATCATAAAAGAACGGCCTGGACCAACAAGCCGTTCCTCTAAAGGCGTTAAGCCTTTAATGACATTCGGAAGATCGGGGAAATCTAGGCCATTTGTAATAGAAGAATTTTGGTTTTTTTTCCTAATTTAATGCAGCGATGTTTTGCAAAAACTACCTTTTATCGATTGAAAGATATTTAGAGGATATATATAAAATATCTGAACTAACATTAGCGCTACATTTACTTTCAATAACCTCTCGAGAAATTTTGTTGAGATGTTATAATTATACATATGTTTTCTTCGGTAGGGTTGGCAAGTATATTTAACGGATTATCTTGATTGAAAAATTCTTTTTGATTTATGTTATAGTGGGAGAACATGTTCATGTAACCATATATGTGAAGGGAATTGGGGTTATGTGTTAATACCATGTATTACACCGTTTAATTAATTTTTTCTGATCAATACTAAGTTGGATTTTTAAATATCTGTTTATGTCATTGATATTATTGTTTGAGTGGCAGCTTTTGCTACATGGTCAGCTAAATTATTTCCATTAATTTGTGAATGGCCGGGGATCCAAATAATCCTTACTCTGGGGAAGAGATTGATCAGTAGTGATCTAATAATAGAGGGATAATATTCATGATTGTTTATATCCACGATAGAGTCTAAGGCAGACATGGAGTCAGAGCATATAATGGACATTCCTTTTAATATATGACCAAATCATTCATTCATACGTGTTTTTTTCATATTTATATTATTTATATGATGATTAGCTATTGTTTTATTTACTCACATAATTATACACCTCTCTAATAGCATCAACTAACTATGACGCAATAAAAGTGTTTGGCATTGCTGGGCCAAGATGCAGCTAAGAGAGGTGCATCCTCACAGCAAGTGCCTCGTCATCCTTGATGTCGGACGGCAGAAAGCAGGTAGCGATCAGCTGTGCACTGACTGCAATTGTGGTAGATGCTGGTGTAAACAAGTTTTTCAGTTGCGACTTTAACAGGCTCTGTTAAGTCTGGTGTAAAAACCCTATTAGTGTGTGGGTGTTTCTGTTGTAATTACATAGCTATCCTGCAGTTCGCAATATCAGATCGATGATAGGGATTTCGCCGGTAGAAAATGCTAAGAGCCAACCACACGTCAAACCCTTGCCAATGCGTTTTACTGGGACGTTTCCCGTTGACATGTCATGGCATGGTGTCAATTGGCCCCACGTTGCATCACCGAGGAATAGAAAAGGAACCAGCGCTTTTACATTGTTAATGCGCGCGGGACACATGAAGTAGATAGAGCGTCACTCGGGTTTCGCTCGGCTATTGGTACGCCGATGCACCACAAACAGTCAGTCGAGTGGTGAATTGGCAAGGCGTTGCATCCCCAGGGGTTAGGCCGATTAGGACGGCGGGGGATAGGAGAGCATCATGGGCTTAAATAAGCTACACCCCCTACTGCCGACCCCGCGTGATAGAAGAGAATACAGCGCTATCCCTTTTGAAACCCCTCGGGGTCAGGCGAGTGGCCGATTGGGACGGCAGTGCAGCCCTGGGGGATAGGAGAATATCATGGGCTTTCCTCTGCATTGCCATCAACTTGACTGAACAAAATGTGTTACCTATATGGCCACTAATTAAAAAATCAATGCTTATTTAATATTATTTATGTCTTTATTTATTAAAAACTTATTGATCTTAATTGTCCTATGCGATTCGATACATATTGAACTCTGATATTGTGGATTCCAACATACATATAAAAGAAGAAATAGTTTAAATATAAGTACATACGTATTAAAAGTAAAAATGAATGCATTTCCGTTAATATTTGTTCCTACATACATATAATCTAAATAATAATTCACAAGTGGCACTTACCTCTTTTTCTTTAAAAATATGAACTATTATTATTACAATACAAGTGGCCCTTACGTCTAAATAAATGTGTGTCTTATATTGGTTTTTAATCCTGCAGAAGTGTTGGCTGAAGATGTGAGTTGCAGTATTTTGTTTTCTTTGTATTCTTAGTGAAATGTCTATTGTCTCTTTAAGCAAAAATCATGAGGATTCCAGATATTGAAATGTATTAGGTCCATATGGAAAATCTTTTAATATTGATGTACTTATTGAGTGTTCGATGAGATTGATTTTGTGTTTTTGGTTGTGTTTATGGTGCTTTATAAGATTTCCTATTGGGGTGTCCGCAGAGTTTGTAAGATTTTAGACAATCTTTGATATTAAGAAGTTACGTTTTATTTCTAGTGTTGGAATATTTGCTGCAAAAGAATGTTGTTTATTGGTGATGAACGACGCTTAGAAGTTATTTAGGAATTAACTTTCCAAATTGGGGCCAAGCGCAGCTGCTTTAGTATATCTCAGAAACTATAAGAGCCAGAGACACCAAATTTTAAGTTAAGGTTACGGCTGCTATATAAATATACTATAGTACAATACGAATGCATTAAAATTTCATCCAAATCGGTTAAGAAACACAGAAATTGTTAAAGAAAATGTTTTGGTATATTGGCAAACCACGTGGGGGCAAGTGCCAAGCGCAGACGTTTTCTGCGTGCGTGTACACATCATATACATACATACATATGTATATGCACATTCTTTTTCGAATTCTCAAGCGATTGGTTGTACGTGTATTTCTAATCTCAGATTTTGACGGTCGTAATTGTTGTGCAACTGTGGCTCGGTGGTAGAGATGTTGCCTGACGCGCTATCGGACGCGGGCTCGAAACTGGATGTTTATTTAAATTTGTATTTTATTTTATTTTTAAACTTAACACACTTATTAATCCAAAAGTAACTTAATGAAGCAACAAAATGGGGAAAATTTGGTGTTTGGCATGAACACTCTCAGAAAGCTTTCGCAGATCAACTGCAACCAACATTTGAATGATATCGTTTCCTATTTTGTGAAAATTTTGCGAGAAATTTCACAACTTCGGCATACTAAAATTTGCCGCAAATATTAATTTTTATTATTTACTTTTATTATATTTTACGTGCGTTATTTTTTTTTTTAAGTGCGGCTGTGGAATCGTGAGTATGAATGCAGAGGGGCTTAAATAAATATATATAATGACAGCTCGCCGCTGGGTTCAGGGTATTCAGACGGGCACTCCCAACTAGAGCCATTTTACTTGTTTTCTATTAAATATGTTAGTTTCTTGAAGAGTTATAATGTGAGGTGAATGTTCCTTTATTATTATTAAGAGTTCGCTGTAATTGTTGTAATTGTAACCTTTGTTGTTCCATTAAATAATCTTAAGAGTCATCGGGAATATATAAAAGGGATATGAATATATTGTATTTATAAACAAAGTGAGGTTTTTACAGTGATTGCTTGCGTATGTATTATTTGGAGTCCCCGGTTGACTGACTGACAAGCCCATTTCTGCAAATGGATTTTCAGGATAAGAAATCTATAGACACTCCATGTTGTTAGAGCTGTCTACGGAATTTCCGTCTGACATGGGCTTTTTATTTTTACAGTTTTTAGCTTGGGATTTTAATTTTCTAACAGCTCTTTTTTCTGTAGGACCGAGGTAGCACTTGCAATTTCGCTTTTTATACTCGTTCACGAAGTGAAACTAGTATATTGGGTCTGTGCAATGTCCGTCATGGTGTCCGTCCGACTGTCCGTCCGTCAGTCTGTCCGTATGAACGAAATTTTTTCGACGCTATTGAAGCTAGACACTTGAAATTTTAAATATATACTCGTTTATACCATGGTCAGATAAAGGATTAAGGGTTTCGGATTTGCTCCCACGGTGGGCGTAGCAATTCGATTAAATCACTATATCTCCCTCACTTTTAAGGCTAGATGCATAAAATAAATACCGACAGATTGCGGATGACCTCCTCAAACTTTCAGGATACGCCCACTACCACGCCCACAATGTCTAAAGCTCGATATGTGCACAACATCAATGATGCCAGTGAAACATTGCTAACGACATCTATTGCATGCTTTGGTGCTTAATATTTGGTTTCATTAGAATAGTGTTGAATAACTGTTCAATTAGTTTGTCGCATGGGAAATTAAGTGGTTAGTGTGGTCGGTAGATGGCGCTTAGATGCTAGACTTTTGCATATTCTTAGAATTTGTGTGCGGCTGTTTGCGATTGTGCACTTGTCATAAAACTTGAGTTGAGTTTTGTCACAACTTGATCAACGGGTGTGTGATGGTGTAATTAATTAATTAATTAATTAATTAAATTGATTAAATTATTCAAAGTTTAAATTAATTAAATAATTAACGAATTATTCAATTATCTGTAAACACTCTTAGACAATGTAGTATGCTGATAATCTCCTCTAAAGATCGCACCAAAACTTTATTATTTCTAATAAATTATTCTATTATATCTGTAAATAAAGTAATATGACAGATGATTATAGCATCTTAGCATTTATATTGAATTTCGGAGTCAAATTCCTTTTTTGTTTTTTATACTCGTTTATTATTTTTTTTGTGCATCCATAATGCTAGGTTACTTGTTTTCGTTGTTATTACACAGTGAACGAGTAATCTGCTGCCGGTTACACCCGACTGCAACGTTCATACTTGTTTTTTAATGGCAAATGGTGATAATTTGAATCGTTTTTCAGAGTTGTCTGTGCGGAAAATTACAATATATTTGTCACCAATCACGATTTTAATTTATTTGTGGTATCACAGTACTGTTCCGATTGCCTTTTGGCGATCGGGGGCACTTGGTATGGTTCCGTTAGTATTTTTTTTTACTTTTGCGCACAAATTAGATAAATCAAAAAGCAAGATGTCTTTTTCGGTGTAAACGTAACAAAACTGATAAAAGTAAGAGTTGGGGAGCTTTCAAAAGCAATCGACGGATCACCACGAGATCACAATTGAGACTGAGCTTTTCATTTGTTTCATAAGCTTTTGGTGTATTCTCTTTTAGTTCTTTTCTCAACAATTTTAGCTGATCATCTCTATTCTGCCTACAAGCTGCCTCACCTAGCAGATTTAGCCGCATAAGAAGCTCATATTGCGTACCATGCGTGGTTATATCTAACCCAAAAACCGCATGATAGGGCGATATTTGGATGTTCTGGTGCAGTGAGTTTCGAAGAGCACAGCTAATTGCACATATATTTTTGTCCCATTCCCGCTGATCTTCTTTAAGATATGATCTTATTGCGGCAATCACAGAGCGATTTACTCTCTCAAAGTGGTGGACAATACTCACGTCAGGATACATAAATTCGTTAGGTAGAGTTCTCCCCTTAAAACATACGTGACAGTGCTTCTAGAACTACATTGTTACGTCCTTTGCGATGACTAACACTAAATGTATACCCTTGCAAACTTAGTGCCCACAGTGCTAATCTGACATTTAAGTTAGCTTGTTCATTAACCACTGTAGGCGTGATCCGTTATAAGCTCAATGTAGCTCTATCGTAGCACCATGATTAATTTTCTATTTTTCAAGGATCTACAGATCCCTAGATACCCTATCTTTGATATTATTTGAGCTTCGGGCAATCCTACAAAAATACCATCTATCCTCGGCAGTGGGAATGCATTCTTTTTCGTTGCGTCATTAATTTTCCTGGCATCTAGGCAGAATCTGACCTTATCAGGCTTAATCACAAATCGCATTGGCGAACTTCATGGGCTGGAAGACCTATCAATAACTCCTAACATCAACATTCTATCAATTTCTTGAAATATTAATTCCTCGACAGCTGGAAATGAGGTTGATCTTTTTCGGGCTAACCTTGAACCTGACTTGCGGTGGAATCGATAGTCAACACCCAAAATTACCCTATTTTGCATGGAAGATATTAAAGAATTTAATTTCTTTGATAACCCCACCACGTGTTACATCAGTTTCCATTTCCGAATGTCTTTTCCCGTCTACTGTTTTAACTGTTGACACAATCTTCTTAGACCCAGCATATTTTTTCCAATCTTTTTGAGCTAAGTAATAGGATATGTTCATTGAAATCATTAATGGCGACGTGTGCATAAAAACGACCATCAGCACTATCGTTAATTAAAGCTGACATTAGAAGTCTTTTTTTTTTCCTCGTTTCACGTTACTCGCTTCCAGAGATTTCGCATACGTCGTTTTGTAACACGTTTGATTGTTGACACTTCATTTAAAATACTTGGTCGAGCTCTTACATAGTTCGAATAGCGTATATAATAAGGTAAAACTGGGTATGTGGTCGGAAAATGTTTACTTAAAGAAATATTGTGTTGTATATTGCCGTCCTCTCTAAAGAAATGCAACACTGAGACTTATAAACATTTTTTGTGACCATCTATGTCGCAATTCCACCATATAGTTAGTTTGCCTAAGAATTTAAATGCTTCAATCGATTTAGGTTCCAATGCTTTTCACTCTCACATATTTCAGCCACATTAAGCCTGGGTACTCTCACGTTCTGTGATGTTTTGTACCCTCTAAAATATTCTTCTTCCAGCATGTATTCCTATTCTATTATTTCGAAAATCCTATCATAGTCTATATTTTGTGTAGTATTTTAAACCTTTCTTGGCTGGCGTCCTCTACGGTTATCCTTCTTATCTGTATCTGCCCCAGGTTCAGCGTTTGGGTTTGTGTCATTTGCAACTTTTGCCTGTTTTTTCTTCGCATTGCCACTTGCATTATGAATCTTAGGCGTGGTACTTGTCCTGACTGTGTTTTGACTTTGTTCAGTTCAATTGACATTCCATACAAAAAAAATTTCTCTCATGACAAAGTGATTTGCATAATTTGCATTCCTTATTTGTAGCAACCAAATCGCTAATACAGTTTCTATGCGGGGCTTGGCCACATTTTCTAACTACGTTATGCAGTTCGTGTAGAATAGAGCGTCTCAGAAAGTTTTCCTAAGTTTCTGATGAAGCACCTTAAGAGTTTTTAGAACTCGTAGTCCGATTATAAGGTTAAAATCTCTGATTAGTTGGTATGATTCTAGTCACTAGCTAGATAATTCATACACCAGCACTAGCAGATCATTGTTCTTCTATAACGTCTTCAAGCCAAAAACTATGTAATGTATATAGGAATTGGGTTGACCAAATCTCCAACTGAACCCTCTTCGAGGGTGACTACCGACAACGGGTGAACACAGGAAGGATCCGGCTAAGTTCGCCCTGCGACGAAACTGTGTTAGCACCCCTCAATGGTGTGGCACAGATGATTACTCGGATAACATGGTTGGTGGTTGGGCACATCACCCCCCGAAGCCTGGGTGTAATGCGATCCGTGCCCATTGGCTGGTTTGCAGTTAGCGGTAACCGACTGTATACGTACGGAGCCTCATCAATACCTGGCGGCCTGACGAGTACACACAGGCCTTGCCGTGTCTATGGGGCTATGGCACGGCGGACATACTTTCCCCCACATTCGTGAGATCAATTTATATGGATAAACTAAAAAAATTAACAGACCGGCGGGATATGACCGCAACGCAGATAGCAGAGTGATTAGAAGAGGCAGCTCCGGACGAAGGTGGTAGATGACACCGCGCAGGGGCCCCGCCCCCCACTCCAAAAGTTCAGCAGCGTCCAAACGGGGCTCGCCTCATAGGCAAAGCTCCACCGGGAGTGCAGAGGTCTTCGCACCTCAAGTGGCAGTCAAGGCTACCACAGAACGGACGTACGTAGGGGGTGGGAAAACAGTGCTCGGCACCGCGAAAGCAGCGGGCCAGCCGGCAGTAGCTGCCAGCAGTAAGCCCACTGCTGCACCAAGGAGAACGCTACCTCCCATACCGTAACCCGGACAGGCAAGGTCTAAGCGGAGCAGGCCGCAAATGGTATCTCAGGTATCTAGGGAGGGGCATGCGTCCGGCAGAGGCCAAGAGGAGGGCGTTAGAGCACAGGGCCAAAACTGTGTCCCCCGTGGCGAGAGTCGAGGGCCAAGCAGCAAGTGGTCGCAAGCGGCCGCTGCACCAGACCTCGCTAAGCTTGGAGACGTAAACGCTGCCAAAGAAGCAAAAAAGCAGTGCCGATAACCGCACCGCGACAAACGGGCAAAGACCGTCGCAAAGCGCCAAAAGGACTCGGATATGCTATGTCAATGCTACCAAGGCATCAAAGTAGCCATAATGGCGGAGGACTACCCGAGAAGACAGCTATCGAAAGAGGAGCTCACTGCGACTGAGGGCGCGATGATTGGTGAAATGCGGAAGGACTGGACCACCAGCCTGAACTTCAACAGCATTCGCTTTAACCATCGTGGAGTGCAGGGACGAGAATACCAAGATATGGCTGGAACAGATCGTCCTAAAGATCGCCATCAAAGATGAAGTGCTGAAGGTGTGTGACCAGTTCCAGGTGCTGGTCATCGTCACCAGGTAGACCCATCGTCCAGTAGACCAGACCAGACACCAGGTGAGCTGTGTTGGTTTTCTGAAAGACCAGAACAGAAACTTGCTTCCAGAGAAGTGGACGGTGATGAGTTGCTGAGAAACGAAGGGAGGCAAGCTCATCACTCTTGGAGTTGAGCAGCCAACTCTGCAGCTCTTCCAAGCGAACAGCTACCTAGCTACCGCTTCAGGCAGCTCGAATGCCGACTGCACGGTATGAAAAGTGCAGAGAATGAAGAAGCGACACCAGACAAGGTTGGAAACAACACCAACCCTGCCATCAGCAGGGTTCACCGAAGCGGAAGCTGAGTCTTTGGCGTAAATAGTGTAGGAGGTGGACAACACGTCCCTAGGGGGTCTGGACCTCGACGCTGTCCGAGTGTGTAGTGACAGCGAGTGCGCTGGCAACGAGGTGTGAGAGGAAGATCAGACGCTCTCGGAGGGTGAGCCGGAAATCTGAGATGTGCACCAGCGTGGCACAAATAAACCTGCACCACGCGAGGGCGGCTTCGGCTGTCATCGGCGGGTTGGCTACCAGGCTGGGCCTGAGGCTGGTGCTCATTCAAGACCCATGGACCGTCAGAGGAAGGATCTGTGGTCTGCGTCATGAGAACGTGCAGGTAATTGCAGATGTCCGAGAGACCAAACCGAGAGCTTGTATCTTGATAAGGAAGAATATACATTTTCTGTGTCTCTCCAGTTTTCTTAGTCATTAGTGACACAGCCCTCATCAATAAATGCATGGCATTCAACAACTTTTCCGTTCGCATGCAGCTTTACTGGCAAGACCTTAAACAGCACCTTAGAGTTCTTTGCCTGAGACATCGTTCCATTAAATACGCCGTTTTCTGCGTTTGTTGGTTCTACCTCCGTTTTATGCAACAGCTTATGCATACTTTTCTGACAGCCCTCCACATCGCATTTATAGCGGATCTTACAGTCCCGACTGGTGTGACCATACCTTAAACAGTTAAAACAGAGTTTATTAATTCTTACAACCTTCCACCTTGCTTGCACTCTAGCTTGATAAAGGTGTCGCATTTTTCGACAATATGCTGTTCCTTACAAACACAGCACTGCTTCCCTTTATTATTTCCGACCTCGTTAGCATGAAAGAATATATTCCTTTCTTTTCTTCCTTTTGCCACTGTGTTGCAGCCATACGCTGAAATCCTTAACCGTGTGATTTCCGTTAAGTTATTCTTTGCATAGCAATGTTTTCTATAGGGACATTTTCTAAAAGTATTTCCTGGCCTCCTGGATTAATTATCTCTGTTTCTATATTTCTATTTTGCTCGTTATTGAGGCTTCTAATTGAGTTATCAAATCGATATCATCAGCTTATGCAACGTTGCGAATTTCGTCAGACGAAAAGAAAGCTAGCCACTGTTCGTTAAGAGCTATCGAATTGCATCAGATACCTTTGGGGCCTAATGGTTTCACACATGACATCAAGATTATATATCATCCTACGCTTGACATGAATTTGAACTACCTCGGCTTCATTAAACGCCTTAAAAGGGACGTAACTATATTGGCCACTGGAATTGGTGCATTACCACTGCTCCTTTAATTGCATTTTGGTGCCCATATCTTAAGGACTTAATTATCATAAAAGAACGGCCTGGACCAACAAGCCGTTCCTCTAAAGGCATTAAGCCTTTAATAACATTCGGAAGATCGGGGAAATCTAGGCCATTTGTAATAGAAGAATTTTGGTTTTTTTCCTAATTTAATGCAGCGATGTTTTGCAAAAACTACCTTTTATCGATTGAAAGATATTTAGAGGATATATATAAAATATCTGAACTAACATTAGCGCTACATTTACTTTCAATAACCTCTCGAGAAATTTTGTTGAGATGTTATAATTATACATATGTTTTCTTCGGTAGGGTTGGCAAGAATATTTAACGGATTATCTTGATTGAAAAATTCTTTTTGATTTATGTTATAGTGGGAGAACATGTTCATGTAACCATATATGTGAAGGGAATTGGGGTTATGTGTTAATACCATGTATTACACCGTTTAATTAATTTTTTCTGATCAATACTAAGTTGGATTTTTAAATATCTGTTTATGTCATTGATATTATTGTTTGAGTGGCAGCTTTTGCTACATGGTCAGCTAAATTATTTCCATTAATTTATGAATGGCCGGGGATCCAAATAATCCTTACTCTGGGGAAGAGATTGATCAGTAGTGATCTAATAATAGAGGGATAATATTCATGATTGTTTATATCCACGATAGAGTCTAAGGCAGACATGGAGTCAGAGCATATAATGGACATTCCTTTTAATATATGACCAAATCATTCATTCATACGTGTTTTTTTCATATTTATATTATTTATATGATGATTAGCTATTGTTTTATTTTCTCACGTCCACGATTTCCACTTCCACTTTAGTATTACTCCTAATTTGAATTTTGTATACAATTTTTATTTACGCGGACGCGCTGCATTAATAGCGATCAGCTGTGCACTGACTGCAATTGCGGTAGATGCTGGTGTAAACAAGTTTTTCAGTTGCGACTTTAACAGGCTCTGTTAAGTCTGGTGTAAAAACCCTATTAGTGTGTGGGTGTTTCTGTTGTAATTACATAGCTATCCTGCAGTTCGCAATATCAGATCGATGATAGGGATTTCGCCGGTAGAAAATGCTAAGAGCCAACCACACGTCAAACCCTTGCCAATGCGTTTTACTGGGACGTTTCCCGTTGACATGTCATGGCATGGTGTCAATTGGCCCCACGTTGCATCACCGAGGAATAGAAAAGGAACCAGCGCTTTTACATTGGTAATGCGCGCGGGACACATGAAGTAGATAGAGCGTCACTCGGGTTTCGCTCGGCTATTGGTACGCCGATGCACCACAAACAGTCAGTCGAGTGGTGAATTGGCAAGGCGTTGCATCCCCAGGGGTTAGGCCGATTAGGACGGCGGGGGATAGGAGAGCATCATGGGCTTAAATAAGCTACACCCCCTACTGCCGACCCCGCGTGATAGAAGAGAATACAGCGCTATCCCTTTTGAAACCCCTCGGGGTCAGGCGAGTGGCCGATTGGGACGGCAGTGCAGCCCTGGGGGATAGGAGAATATCATGGGCTTTCCTCTGCATTGCCATCAACTTGACTGAACAAAATGTGTTACCTATATGGCCACTAATTAAAAAATCAATGCTTATTTAATATTATTTATGTCTTTATTTATTAAAAACTTATTGATCTTAATTGTCCTATGCGATTCGATACATATTGAACTCTGATATTGTGGATTCCAACATACATATAAAAGAAGAAATAGTTTAAATATAAGTACATACGTATTAAAAGTAAAAATGAATGCATTTCCGTTAATATTTGTTCCTACATACATATAATCTAAATAATAATTCACAAGTGGCACTTACCTCTTTTTCTTTAAAAATATGAACTATTATTATTACAATACAAGTGGCCCTTACGTCTAAATAAATGTGTGTCTTATATTGGTTTTTAATCCTGCAGAAGTGTTGGCTGAAGATGTGAGTTGCAGTATTTTGTTTTCTTTGTATTCTTAGTGAAATGTCTATTGTCTCTTTAAGCAAAAATCATGAGGATTCCAGATATTGAAATGTATTAGGTCCATATGGAAAATCTTTTAATATTGATGTACTTATTGAGTGTTCGATGAGATTGATTTTGTGTTTTTGGTTGTGTTTATGGTGCTTTATAAGATTTCCTATTGGGGTGTCCGCAGAGTTTGTAAGATTTTAGACAATCTTTGATATTAAGAAGTTACGTTTTATTTCTAGTGTTGGAATATTTGCTGCAAAAGAATGTTGTTTATTGGTGATGAACGACGCTTAGAAGTTATTTAGGAATTAACTTTCCAAATTGGGGCCAAGCGCAGCTGCTTTAGTATATCTCAGAAACTATAAGAGCCAGAGACACCAAATTTTAAGTTAAGGTTACGGCTGCTATATAAATATACTATAGTACAATACGAATGCATCAAAATTTCATCCAAATCGGTTAAGAAACACAGAAATTGTTAAAGAAAATGTTTTGGTATATTGGCAAACCACGTGGGGGCAAGTGCCAAGCGCAGACGTTTTCTGCGTGCGTGTACACATCATATACATACATACATATGTATATGCACATTCTTTTTCGAATTCTCAAGCGATTGGTTGTACGTGTATTTCTAATCTCAGATTTTGACGGTCGTAATTGTTGTGCAACTGTGGCTCGGTGGTAGAGATGTTGCCTGACGCGCTATCGGACGCGGGCTCGAAACTGGATGTTTATTTAAATTTGTATTTTATTTTATTTTTAAACTTAACACACTTATTAATCCAAAAGTAACTTAATGAAGCAACAAAATGGGGAAAATTTGGTGTTTGGCATGAACACTCTCAGAAAGCTTTCGCAGATCAACTGCAACCAACATTTGAATGATATCGTTTCCTATTTTGTGAAAATTTTGCGAGAAATTTCACAACTTCGGCATACTAAAATTTGCCGCAAATATTAATTTTTATTATTTACTTTTATTATATTTTACGTGCGTTATTTTTTTTTTTAAGTGCGGCTGTGGAATCGTGAGTATGAATGCAGAGGGGCTTAAATAAATATATATAATGACAGCTCGCCGCTGGGTTCAGGGTATTCAGACGGGCACTCCCAACTAGAGCCATTTTACTTGTTTTCTATTATATATGTTAGTTTCTTGAAGAGTTATAATGTGAGGTGAATGTTCCTTTATTATTATTAAGAGTTCGCTGTAATTGTTGTAATTGTAACCTTTGTTGTTCCATTAAATAATCTTAAGAGTCATCGGGAATATATAAAAGGGATATGAATATATTGTATTTATAAACAAAGTGAGGTTTTTACAGTGATTGCTTGCGTATGTATTATTTGGAGTCCCCGGTTGACTGACTGACAAGCCCATTTCTGCAAATGGATTTTCAGGATAAGAAATCTATAGACACTCCATGTTGTTAGAGCTGTCTACGGAATTTCCGTCTGACATGGGCTTTTTATTTTTACAGTTTTTAGCTTGGGATTTTAATTTTCTAACAGCTCTTTTTTCTGTAGGACCGAGGTAGCACTTGCAATTTCGCTTTTTATACTCGTTCACGAAGTGAAACTAGTATATTGGGTCTGTGCAATGTCCGTCATGGTGTCCGTCCGACTGTCCGTCCGTCAGTCTGTCCGTATGAACGAAATTTTTTCGACGCTATTGAAGCTAGACACTTGAAATTTTAAATATATACTCGTTTATACCATGGTCAGATAAAGGATTAAGGGTTTCGGATTTGCTCCCACGGTGGGCGTAGCAATTCGATTAAATCACTATATCTCCCTCACTTTTAAGGCTAGATGCATAAAATAAATACCGACAGATTGCGGATGACCTCCTCAAACTTTCAGGATACGCCCACTACCACGCCCACAATGTCTAAAGCTCGATATGTGCACAACATCAATGATGCCAGTGAAACATTGCTAACGACATCTATTGCATGCTTTGGTGCTTAATATTTGGTTTCATTAGAATAGTGTTGAATAACTGTTCAATTAGTTTGTCGCATGGGAAATTAAGTGGTTAGTGTGGTCGGTAGATGGCGCTTAGATGCTAGACTTTTGCATATTCTTAGAATTTGTGTGCGGCTGTTTGCGATTGTGCACTTGTCATAAAACTTGAGTTGAGTTTTGTCACAACTTGATCAACGGGTGTGTGATGGTGTAATTAATTAATTAATTAATTATTTAAATTGATTAAATTATTCAAAGTTTAAATTAATTAAATAATTAACGAATTATTCAATTATCTGTAAACACTCTTGGACAATGTAGTATGCTGATAATCTCCTCTAAAGATCGCACCAAAACTTTATTATTTCTAATAAATTATTCTATTATATCTGTAAATAAAGTAATATGACAGATGATTATAGCATCTTAGCATTTATATTGAATTTCGGAGTCAAATTCCTTTTTTGTTTTTTATACTCGTTTATTATTTTTTTTGTGCATCCATAATGCTAGGTTACTTGTTTTCGTTGTTATTACACAGTGAACGAGTAATCTGCTGCCGGTTACACCCGACTGCAACGTTCATACTTGTTTTTTAATGGCAAATAGTGATAATTTGAATCGTTTTTCAGAGTTGTCTGTGCGGAAAATTACAATATATTTGTCACCAATCACGATTTTAATTTATTTGTGGTATCACAGTACTGTTCCGATTGCCTTTTGGCGATCGGGGGCACTTGGTATGGTTCCGTTAGTATTTTTTTTTTACTTTTGCGCACAAATTAGATAAATCAAAAAGCAAGATGTCTTTTTCGGTGTAAACGTAACAAAACTGATAAAAGTAAGAGTTGGGGAGCTTTCAAAAGCAATCGACGGATCACCACGAGATCACAATTGAGACTGAGCTTTTCATTTGTTTCATAAGCTTTTGGTGTATTCTCTTTTAGTTCTTTTCTCAACAATTTTAGCTGATCATCTCTATTCTGCCTACAAGCTGCCTCACCTAGCAGATTTAGCCGCATAAGAAGCTCATATTGCGTACCATGCGTGGTTATATCTAACCCAAAAACCGCATGATAGGGCGATATTTGGATGTTCTGGTGCAGTGAGTTTCGAAGAGCACAGCTAATTGCACATATATTTTTGTCCCATTCCCGCTGATCTTCTTTAAGATATGATCTTATTGCGGCAATCACAGAGCGATTTACTCTCTCAAAGTGGTGGACAATACTCACGTCAGGATACATAAATTCGTTAGGTAGAGTTCTCCCCTTAAAACATACGTGACAGTGCTTCTAGAACTACATTGTTACGTCCTTTGCGATGACTAACACTAAATGTATACCCTTGCAAACTTAGTGCCCACAGTGCTAATCTGACATTTAAGTTAGCTTGTTCATTAACCACTGTAGGCGTGATCCGTTATAAGCTCAATGTAGCTCTATCGTAGCACCATGATCAATTTTCTATTTTTCAAGGATCTACAGATCCCTAGATACCCTATTTTTGATATTATTTGAGCTTCGGGCAATCCTACAAAAATACCATCTATCCTCGGCAGTGGGAATGCATTCTTTTTCGTTGCGTCATTAATTTTCCTGGCATCTAGGCAGAATCTGACCTTATCAGGCTTAAACACAAATCGCATTGGCGAGCTTCATGGGCTGGAAGACCTATCAATAACTCCTAACATCAACATTCTATCAATTTCTTGAAATATTAATTCCTCGACAGCTGGAAATGAGGTTGATCTTTTTCGGGCTTACCTTGAACCTGACTTGCGGTGGAATCGATAGTCAACACCCAAAATTACCCTATTTTGCATGGAAGATATTAAAGAATTTAATTTCTTTGATAACCCCACCACGTGTTACATCAGTTTTCATTTCCGAATGTCTTTTCCCGTCTACTGTTTTAACTGTTGACACAATCTTCTTAGACCCAGCATTTTTTTTCCAATCTTTTTGAGCTAAGTAATAGGATATGTTCATTGAAATCATTAATGGCGACGTGTGCATAAAAACGACCATCAGCACTATCGTTAATTAAAGCTGACATTAGAAGTCTTTTTTTTTTCCTCGTTTCACGTTACTCGCTTCCAGAGATTTCGCATACGTCGTTTTGTAACACGTTTGATTGTTGACACTTCATTTAAAATACTTGGTCGAGCTCTTACATAGTTCGAATAGCGTATATAATAAGGAAAAACTGGGTATGTGGTCGGAAAATGTTTACTTAAAGAAATATTGTGTTGTATATTGCCGTCCTCTCTAAAGAAATGCAACACTGAGACTTATAAACATTTTTTGTGACCATCTATGTCGCAATTCCACCATATAATTAGTTTGCCTAAGAATTTAAATGCTTCAATCGATTCAGGTTCCAATGCTTTTCACTCTCACATATTTCAGCCACATTAAGCCTGGGTACTCTCACGTTCTGTGATGTTTTGTACCCTCTAAAATATTCTTCTTCCAGCATGTATTCCTATTCTATTATTTCGAAAATCCTATCATAGTCTATATTTTGTGTAGTATTTTAAACCTTTCTTGGCTGGCGTCCTCTACGGTTATCCTTCTTATCTGTATCTGCCCCAGGTTCAGCGTTTGGGTTTGTGTCATTTGCAACTTTTGCCTGTTTTTTCTTCGCATTGCCACTTGCATTATGAATCTTAGGCGTGGTACTTGTCCTGACTGTGTTTTGACTTTGCTCAGTTCAATTGACATTCCATACAAAAAAAATTTCTCTCATGACAAAGTGATTTGCATAATTTGCATTCCTTATTTGTAGCAACCAAATCGCTAATACAGTTTCTATGCGGGGCTTGGCCACATTTTCTAACTACGTTATGCAGTTCGTGTAGAATAGAGCGTCTCAGAAAGTTTTCCTAAGTTTCTGATGAAGCACCTTAAGAGTTTTAGAACTCGTAGTCCGATTATAAGGTTAAAATCTCTGATTAGTTGGTATGATTCTAGTCACTAGCTAGATAATTCATAACTCCAGCACTAGCAGATCATTGTTCTTCTATAACGTCTTCAAGCCAAAAACTATGTAATGTATATAGGAATTGGGTTGACCAATTCCCCAACTGAACCCTCTTCGAGGGTGACT
This sequence comes from Drosophila colorata, assembly GCA_035041545.1. Lineage (NCBI taxonomy): Eukaryota > Metazoa > Arthropoda > Insecta > Diptera > Drosophilidae > Drosophila > Drosophila colorata. The sequence goes on from JAWNLD010000026.1 coordinate 72,921, forward strand.
ACCGACAACGGGTGAACACAGGAAGGATCCGGCTAAGTTCGCCCTGCGACGAAACTGTGTTAGCACCCCTCAATGGTGTGGCACAGAGGAGTACTCGGATAACATGGTTGGTGGTTGGGCACATCACCCCCCGAAGCCTGGGTGTAATGCGACCCGTGCCCATTGGCTGGTTTGCAGTTAGCGGTAACCGACTGTATACGTACGGAGCCTCATCAATACCTGGCCGCCTGACGAGTACACACAGGCCTTGCCGTGTCTATGGGGCTATGGCACGGCGGACATACTTTCCCCCACATTCGTGAGATCAATTTATATGGATAAACCAAAAAAATTAACAGACAGGCGGGATATGACCGCAACGCAGATAGCAGAGCGATTAGAAGAGGCAGCTCCGGACGAAGGTGGTAGATGACACCACGCAGGGGCCCCGCCCCTCACTCCAAAAGGTTAGCAGCGTCTAAATGGGGCTCGCCTCATAGGCAAAGCTCCACCGGGAGTGCAGAGGTCTTCACACCTCAAGTGGCAGTCAAGGCTACCACAGAACGGACGTACGTAGGGGGTGGGAAAACAGTGCTCGGCACCGCGAAAGCAGCGGGCCAGCCGGCAGTAGCTGCCAGCAGTTAGCCCACTGCTGCACCGAGGAGAACGCTACCTCCCATACCGTAACCCGGACAGGCAAGGTCTAAGCGGAGCAGGCCGCAAATGGTATCTCAGGTATCTAGGGAGGGGCATGCGTCCGGAAGAGGCCAAGAGGAGGGCGTTAGAGCACAGGGCCAAAACTGTGTCCCCCGTGGCGAGAGTCGAGGGCCAAGCAGCAAGTGGTCGCAAGCGGCCGCTGCACCAGACCTCGCTAAGCTTGGAGATGTAAACGCTGCCAAAGAAGCAAAAAAGCAGAGCCGATAACCGCACCGCGACAAACGGGCAAAGACCGTCGCAAAGCGCCAAAAGGACTCGGATATGCTATGTCAATGCTACCAATGCATCAAAGTAGCCATAATGGCGGAGGACTACCCATGAAGACAGCTATCGAAAGAGGAGCTCACTGCGACTGAGGGCGCGATGATTGGTGAAATGCGGAAGGACTGGACCACCAGCCTGAACTTCAACAGCATTCGCTTTAACCATCGTGGAGTGCAGGGACGAGAATACCAAGATATGGCTGGAACAGATCGTCCCAAAGATCGCCATCAAAGTTGGAGTGCTGAAGGTGTGTGACCAGTTCCAGGTGCTGGTCATCGTCTACCCGCCACGCACAGCTGGCGAGGACGAACCGAGCTGTGTTGGTTTTCTGAAAGACCAGAACAGAAACCTGCTTCCAGAGAAGTGGACGGTGATGAGTTGCTGAGAAACGAAGGGAGGCAAGCTCATCACTCTTGGAGTTGAGCAGCCAACTCTGCAGCTCTTCCAAGCGAACAGCTACCTAGCTACCGCTTCAGGCAGCTCGAATGCCGACTGCACGGTATGAAAAGTGCAGAGAACGAAGAAGCGACACCAGACAAGGTTGGAAACAACACCAACCCTGCCAGCAGCAGCGGCCCGGCTCGGGATGTGTTCACAGAAGCGGAAGCTGAGTCTTTGGCGTAAATAGTGTAGGAGGTGGACAACACGTCCCTAGGGGGTCTGGACCTCGACGCTGTCCGAGTGTGTAGTGACAGCGAGTGCGCTGGCAACGAGGTGTGAGAGGAAGATCAGACGCTCTCGGAGGGTGAGCCGGAAATCTGAGATGTGCACCAGCGTGGCACAAATAAACCTGCACCACGCGAGGGCGGCTTCGGCTGTCATCGGCGGGTTGGCTACCAGGCTGGGCCTGAGGCTGGTGCTCATTCAAGACTGGCAACTCTATTAGTCCACTATAGGATTAGATCTGAGCAGGCTAGACAAACTGAAGAAAGTAAGATCAGCCGTAGGAGTTGAACTTCTAACGGAAGGTCTTAACGACACCATAACAGACACCTACCATGCATGCTGTCAATGCAAGAGAGGGAGATAATCTCCAAAAAAGACAACCCGTGATGGAGCAAGAAACTAGACAGACTTAAAGTAGAAGTCAGACGACAGTTTAACGCAGCAAAGAGAATCAGTGTAGAATGGGATCAATACACTGCAAAACTTACAGACTTCAACAAAGAGATACGGAATAGCAAACGATCCCATTTCCGTAATTTTTGTAGCAGCATAAAGCAGGCACCACCTGCAACCAGAATCTTTATAGCTATTTCTAGAGACAGGGGCATCTCAGAACTCTGTCTTAAGAAAACAGATGGGTCCTTACGGAAAATGAGGAAGAGAAAGTGACACTTCTACTACAAACACATTTTCCCATGTGCACACCTGTAGGTGTGTCCGGAACTGATGTCATTGAGCCAGGGAGAGTCACGGCCACAAAACCAAACCGGAAACTGGCGTCAAAGATAATCTCCGAATACAAAATAAGGTGGGCAATTGGCAATTTCTCGCCATACAAATCTCCAGGAGTGGATGGCATCCTGCCGATACATTTACAAAAGGGCCTAGATTTGTTACTGCCATACCTAATTAAAATTTTTAAGGGCAGCATAACTGTAGGGTACATACCTAAAGCGTAGAGGATAGCAATGGTTATCATAATCCCTAAGGTAGGGAAGAAGGACCCCTTCCAACCAAAATCCATTCGGCCAATAAGCCTGACCTCTTTCATGCTCAAAACCTTAGAAAAGATAGTGGACAACTACATAAGGCATAGATACTTAAGTTCCCATCCACTGCACTTTAAACAACACGCATATTGAGCCGGCAGATCAACAGAGGTTGTACTAGTAGAAATCACAAGCACTCTCAAGAAATCAGTTGACGGCAAAAAAGTGGCCCTCTGTGCCTTCATGGATATTGAGGGCGCCTTTGATAACACAGCGCATAATGTAGTAGTCAGGGCACTCTAAAAAAGGAATGTTGACGTAGACCTAACAAGATGGCTGGGACAACTTTTAGAGACCAGGATAGCGGAGGTGACAGTTAGCACCACAACAGTCAGAGCTCTCACCCCCACCATCAGGGGATGTCCGCAGGTAGGGTACTATCACCCCCCACAGATAATGGCATAGAATGTCACGGATACGCTGACGACATAACCATTATCTGCAAAGGGAAATTTGAGCACACCTTATGTGACAGGATTACTTTAGGACTGCGCGTAAGTCTAGAATGGTGCAGGTCTGTAGGACTGAACATAAATCCAGCTAAAACGACAATTGTAGCCTTCACAAATCGGTACAAGCTGAACTCACTTAGACCAATCAGAATTGGGGATGTGACAATACCACTATCCTAGGAAGTTACGTATATGGGAGTTATTCTAGATCAAAGACTGAAATGAAAGTCTCCCACCGAACAATTTATCAAAAAGGCCGCTCTCGCTCTGATGAGCTGTAGAGCCCTCTCTGGTAAAATGTGGGGTTTATCTCACCAAAATTTTATGTGTATGTATGTAGCGATGGTTCGGCCCATTGTTAGCTATGGCGCTGCGGTATGGGCGGATCGCACAGAACTGGAATGCATGAGGAAGACGCTGGGTAGGCTTCAGAGACTTGCGTGTACACGCATTTCAGGCGCGATGCGCACCTGTCCGTCAGCAGCACATCCACATCAATCAGGTTGTACTCAGAGGGTACACCCACAAAGACATAGCAATCTTCTCGGACAGCCAAGCAGCAATAAAAGCGCTAGCGGCTTATAAGGTTGTATCTGAGCTTGTCTGGCAATGCCTAGGGTCCCTAAATAAGCTATGCGAGACCAACAGGGTGACCAGCTACTGGGCTCCAGGTCACGTTTGGATTTCAGTGAACGAGGTAGCGGATGAACTAGCCAAAAAGGGGGCGAACTCCCGTTTATGGGGACCAGAACCAAGCATACTGAAGCAAAGCATTCGTTCAGAGGCACGACGTAATTACGAAAGATACTGGCAAACGTCATAAGGTGCTAGACAAAGAAAGAAAATGTTAGGCAGTTATGACAAGACAAGAACCGATGAATGTCTGAATTTGAGCAAAAACTCACTTCGCATTATCACGGGCTTTCTGTCAGGACACTGCAGGCTACGCAAACAGCTACACAAGCTAAGGATTGTGGATGACGGCACTTCTACATATCCTAGAGGACTGTCCAGCAGCATTCAGGTCAAGACTGTCTCAGCTGGGGGCGCGACACTTAGCACAAGAGAAATTATATCTCTTAAGCCAGGGAAAATCGTTGCATTTTTGCAAGAGTTAGGACTGGATAAAGAGTTTTAATTCACTAGTGAGAGGCACAATAGACCCAGTAGGTCGCAATGCACCAGACTCCATCAATAATAATAATATAAGAATTGACAGAAGAGGAAAGAAAATATAACTACACACGGGTTAATTTAAGGCTTTGTGTGTTTAAATCAAATAATCCAAACGAGGGCTACTAGTTTTATTTATTTATAATTATTATTATTATTATTATTATTTAAAGGATATAGTTATAAACTGTCAACCTAACTATTTTAAATAACACTGGCTGCTATGGACTTCGGCTAAGACGAACACTATATCCATACACTAGCCTGGGATTTGAACCCGGATCCCCGTTGTTCAGTTGCCTAAATGCCTGAGCACTTAGACAACTCATCTACCGAGGACTGCATTATTTATTTATATTGCTATCAAATTACTCTTAAAGGAACTGTTCGAACTTTTGCAAAGAAAAAGGCGAAACTACAGTCGATGTTTCAGTTCAGAACTCAATTCGCTATACCATTTACTTTTTATTTCCTTTACATGCAATAACGCAGCTAGAGTGCAAATATTATGAAATAGAAATAAAAATGGAAATAGGAAATATATTAGACGGAATTTCGAAAGATTTAGAACTTACAATAATATCCAAGTTTGCAAGCATATGTAAAAAGCATATGACACCTCCAACACCCATAAAAACAAAAAATTAATAAAATTGCGATGCCTTTAAAAATATATCAAACATAATATAGGAATAGTTAGAGTATTGAAAGAATAGAGTCTTAGAAAGAATGTGAAAATAATGAAGAGAGTAGCAGAAGCAACACTCTTGTTCAATTCAATGTTATCCAGATGTTATGGCGACAATGCTCTCAACCCACCTTACCAATGATTTTTCCATGTCGCGTTATCTAAATCGCAAATTAATTATGTTCTATCTAAACTCTCTCATTACTTCAAGAAAAGTACCTATTTAACTTATCCAAACAATATAAATTTCAATTTATTCAACCCATAAATTTAACAAAAGAAAAATTTTAATTTGTGTATAAAAATTAATTTTCAATTTAATTTCATGTCTCTTAAATTAATAGCATAGTTGTTGATTTATAACTTTTTTTTTTGTATAAGTTAACACAAACAATTCACAAAGGGTCGCAAGAGCGGACGTGTGCGCTACGAAGTAGCTAACGATGCAGCAACGACCAGCATGCGCGCACCAAGTATCCAAGCATGTGCGCTCCAAGTGCCCAGACTAAGAACGTTCACAAGGCGCCAAGTCAGCAATCTGTCGATGTCGCTGAACATGGACTACGTGGGATAGCTTTAAGTTATGATAAGTTTAGTTTATATGAAGCGGTCATCAAGCATAGTTGCTGAATAAAGAAAAAATATAGCTCATAAATTTCGTTAATTTATATAAACAAAAAGACATATTTTTATTACCTATTGTATCTAAAGAAGAAATGATGTAATAATAATGATTGACTTCAGTTTAACCTTATTATTTATTTATCTATTTTATTTTTTTGATAATATATTATTTATATTGTGCAATATTTATGATTGAGACTGTATTGTGATATGGGTGTGATTTCATTTATTCAAGGCAATATTTATTGTTGTGACTGTACTGCAATAAAGCTGATTTTTTTTAATGAAAGTAAACACAAAAATCTTATAAGGCTTCGGCATTCAAAAATTTTAATTTATAAAAAAAAAAGTTTTCTTTGTATGTGTTTTTTTTTTTTTGGATAACCATTTTACCAATTATAAAATAAAACTTTTGATCTTCTTCTTGTTTGGAACTCAAAATAAATAGATGATTCGTGTTTCACTTACCTTCTAGAGAGATGCAGGCCTCCAATTATCCAGATGATTTCTTTGAATGCTTGAATGCTGTTCAAATACTTTTAATTTTTATCATTGTTTTATTAAATTTCCAAATAAAAAGAATTTTTTTCTTTAATTATTCTTCTAACTTGGCCGTTGTCACTAAGAAACAAGAGACTTAGTTAATTTGTGTCCGAGCGGGTATATTCTTTAAATCAAACTAAAATAAGGTACAGATATATTCTTAGAGCGAAGCTTGCACTGTGACCTATATTCGCTGATACAGTACTTTGTCCAAGCGAATCGTATTTTGGAACGCTGAGGGCAACATTGTTGCTGACGCGCGGCTATGTTTTTGTAGCACACGAGGCATACGATTATGTGACCATGCACAAATTATTCTTATTTTGCATGATCGAGCGGCCGTTGACTTATGATTGGCCGGATGTGTGAACTTCTCCCTCGCTAAGATGAAGGCTGTCCACGGTTTTCCTCAGATCATTAATAGCAATCCTTAGGGAAGATTGGTGTTTAGCTCTTTTCCGTTTCTGGTACATCTTCAGGATAAAAAATCCAATAACTATGATGAAAATGATGGATACGCTGAACATGACAGGCCTTCTTGTCAACTTTTTTTCTATGTCGCCAATGTATTGCAGATTTTCGATGTTCAGGTTTACTGGTAGACTCCAAATTTCTGATGACCGGTGATATTAAGGAGGGTCGATGTTGCTGAGCCTGTGTGTCTTCTGACGATGTTCTTCATGTTCCTGAACAGAGACCCATTAATTTCGACTTTGTCATCAAATGTCAGCAGGAACGTGCCATGGATGGTTTTCTCTGTACTGTTGCCAATTTTGATTGTAGCGGTTACCTCATTGTGACTGGGACGAGTGTTGCAATGCGCAGTGCCTCCGGATTGTAGTTGTTGCGCTCATGTCGTGAGCGTAGCAGTGCAGTTTCCGATTGGCAGGATTTTATTACCGCAATCTGCGATGTTATTGTTTTCAGCGAAATTAAGTACTGTACCGTTGTGTTAAACAGGAAACAGAGTGATATTTTTAGAAACTAAACTATGATCGGGATATTTATCATGACTTAATAAGACATTGACATTTGCTGCTTCCAGTTACTACTTAAGTTACTGTTTTACTTGAGTATTTACGGTTTCGGTTAATTTATTAATTTGTTCTTATACTTCACTTTTTTTGATTGAATTTTAGTTTTTCAAAATCTTTGAAGTCGGGGGACCCAGCAACTACTTTCAACTTTTGGTTCCCAGAATATTAATACTTCTTGTATTGGTATGGTGAATGTTAACTGTTTCTAATAGTGTTTTAATATGACCTATGTCAGATTCTAATATTTTTTCTAATGAGATTGGGGAAAATGGTTCATAAACAATCATGTTTCCTTGGCTATTTCCGAGTACATGGTTAAGTTCGATGAGTGTTTGAGGGACGTAAAATTATGTCAGATAATTGCATTTCCGTCCATTAGTGGGATGCAATCCGAGTTTGAGTAATCTGTTAGCTTAGCGGTTGTTAATGTTACGAAAAGTAGCACAAACCTAAGTAAAAATATAAAATATAATAAGAAATGAAATAAAAACTTATCCTATCATTATATTTAGATTTTTTACGCCGTACAGATATTTTCTTAGGGTTTTTAGGCCCACACATTGTTAAGTAACTCGTTTCTTTGTCGCGAAGTTTTTTTGTTTTCTCTAAGGATCCTGGAAATCATAGTAATTGGTTTCCCAACTGGAGATAGGCCAAAGGATGAAGCATCTGTTGTCAAATCAAATTGCTTTTGATAGTCGGGGTAGAGTAGCATGATGTCTTCCAAAACGAGAATATTTTTCAGTTTTTCATAGGTCAGACGTTGCTTATCGTTGAGGCTCACATGTTTTTTTTTGATAGACCAGCACTCACTTTGCCGTTGTCATTCTTAAATATTTCCGTTAGCCCCTTGGCTATAGATACAAAATCTTTATTAAAGCATTTACAATAACTTGATATACCCAAAAATGATCTAACATGGAACAATGTGGTTGGCTGTTCAAACCTGCTGATTGCTTCTATTTTACTAGTGTTACCGCCTCGAGCGACCCCAAACCCAAGATACTCTACTTTTTCTTTGAAAAAGTGTGACTTTTCTCATGGAATCCTCATGTTTGCGTCATAGAGTTTATCCAACCCATGCGATATGCTTGTGAAATCAGATCCGATGCTGATTTAATATATATATAATAAAGATTATAAAATAAACAGCAGAGAAATGTATTCTTTGCGGCACAACCCTAAATCAAATTCATCTGTTCGCGCCAAATTTCAAAGAGAATATATGTTTGACGAAATCAAAATCCATTCCGTCAACTGATTTAATTTTTTTTTAAGTGAATCAAAATCAGTAGACGCAATCCGTAAATACAGGTATGCACAAAGAAACAGCTCAATTAATTAAAACTAATTATTGCCCGCATTGTCAAAAAAAAAAAACAAATAGAAACAAGTAGATCTCAGCTTGAGAGTTATTGACGTGCTTTATTTTGTGCTTTTATTCTTCGTTGCCTTAATTAACTGCCTTTTATCTAATTTTTATTTAAAAAGCTGTGCAAAGTGCTTTCTGTTGTGCATTGTAAGTCTTTATTTATTAAATGTGTTGTTAGTGTGTGTTTTGGCTATCTGTTTACATATTTGGCGTTTCTCTGTGCATTGTTTGTGTGTGTGTGTTCTTTTGAATCATGCTCACGCAATTTTTTGTTATTGCTTCTGTTCCACACAAGAATTGTTTGTGTAAAAACTTCTTTCGTTTGAGTGTTTACTTGCTCTATTTTCGTGTGCCGTTGTTCGTCTGCTTTGCGCTTTCGCACCAAAAGTTAATTTCGTTTGACCCCCGTAGTCATTATGTCCTGCTGAAAAAAAAACTTGCACAGTCAAGCAGGCTGATAATTTCGCACCACCGCAATTTGTTAATTGCTGGTTGTGAGAAAATATGATGCATGCTAAATGTGTAGGTCTCACTGGCGTGATAGCGATAGATTGTCCGCTATTGTCAAAAAGGACTGCGGTGGAATACGCTGGTCATGCCCAGTTTGCATTGATATCCAATTTGATTTCTCCAGAATGTGTAATTCTGTGAGAAAATAATTCCTAAAACTCAATAATGTCGCTAAGCAGCTTTCGAGTGACTTCGACTCGGGTATCCAGCAGCTTAGCAATTATAAATTTGAGTTTCCCCCTAATTGTCGGTTAGAATCTCAATTTTTAAAGTGTTCCGTCTCCCTTGCCCCCTAAATCTGCCCATTCACCTTCGACAGTATTGGATACGCCTTAACACTTGGACGTATCCCCAATGTTATCTTTTTCTCCTTCTCCAAGCGATTGCCCGATTACCCCTCTGGTTCCTGAAGAGCTGCCCATTGACCCAAAGCTTCAAGCTGCAGTCACGCTGTCGTTTCTACACCGCCTGCTCCAACTTTAACAGTTTTTCCGCCTCGCAAACAAGTCTTTGTGTCCAGGCTTTCCTCGTACACAAGCTGTGAGTCTTTGGAAGCTTATATAGCTAGCAAATCTTCTGCTGGTGTAACAATTAGCAAATCCATTTCTCCACCCCTCGACAAATATCCTTTTTTAAAATTAATGTCCCTCATGATGCGTTTACAATCATTTATGATCCAAAATTTTGGCCACCTCACATGTTTGTTCATGAGTTTTAGCCCAAAAAAGAGAAATCAGCCTTCACCTGTCACCCTCCCGGTTTCCTCAGTGCTAGAATCAAACGCCATTGCTTAAAAAAACTTAAGCCACATTCCGATAATTTTTCCATTTCATACCAGAATGAGAGAGACCTTATAAACAAACTGAAAAATCCTTTTATGGTTAGTACTTTCTTTTTATCTGACATTATCGCTTTTTCAGAAACTTGGTTAAATTCTACCCTTTCTGACTGCGAAGTGTTTTCAAATAACTTTACTGTTTATAGACAGGATAGACCGACTCGTCGAGGTGGTGGAGTATTAAATGCAGTTATATCCCATATTGCTAATTATATCCCTCCTTCTTCTAATATTGAGGTTTATATGCAGCATTTGGCATGCATTAACGTCGTATCTTCTGAAGTCCGCGATAATGTCTTATTTGTTGTGTTGGGTGATTTTAATATACCAAACATTTCTTGGTTATTATTCTCATCCTCACATTATCTTGCGCCTTCAGCCCATCATGACTTTTTAGATGTTATGTTCGATCTCTCGTTGTTTCAGATCAATTCTATTTCAAATTAATTGAATAGAACACTTGATCTTGTCTTTGTCAACGACCATCGTATCGCTGATATCTCTAGGTCATCCTCTCTTTCAGTCCCTGAGGATACTTATCATGCTACTCTTGAGGTAGTACTGTGCGTTTGCAAAACTCAAAATTTATATTCGACAACGCCTCATAAGCCGCCGTTGCTTTCGCAAAGGACCGATTGGTCCATTCTTTATGACGCGGTTGGTATAAATAATGCTACAAAGATCTTTTACAAAATTCTAAACTCACTTCTAGATGTCTGTATTCCTAATTGCATCTCTCGCCTTGATTCGGCAAAACCACCCTGGTTTACTCCCAGACTTTCAAAGTTAAAAAACATTAAACTTAAATGTTTTAAAAAGTTTAAAAAGACTGGTTCTAATTTTGACTTGTCGAAGTATTCCACAGCCAAGTCAAACTGTTGTATTCTTAATTCTAAGTGCTATGAAAATTATATTGCCTGTTGCAAAAGACAATTTACTCAAGACCCTAAGCAATTTTACAGTTTTCTAAATTCGAAGCGCAAATCTTCATGTTTGCCTTCCTCGTTTTTTCTAGGGATAGAAAAAGCAAGCAATGATTCTGCTGCGTCTGATCTCTTTGCTAACTTCTTTCAGTCAACCTATTCCTCTGTCTCCTCTGTTAATATGTCTTATCCTTACAATTTTGATCCTTCTTATTCTATCTTTATGCCTATCATTACCCATACTTCCCTTCTTCCTTTTTGCTATTAAATCTTAAAAACTTCTCACTCTTCTGGGCCCGACAACATTCCTAGTTGTCTACTCAAAGAGTGTAGTGCTTCCATTCTTACCCGTTGCTAAAGCTTTTTAATCTATCCCTTGAATCTGCTGTTTTTCCATCTAAATTATTTGAAAAAATAATTTCTTCCACTTTGCAGCATCTTTGCAAATCACTTGTATCCCTTGCTCTGCATGGTTTTTTTAAGAGCCTGTCAACTACGACCAACTTGCTTGAATTTACCTCGCTGGTAAATGATGTTCTTCAGGCAAAAAAGGAAACTGATGTCATTTACACTGACTTCAGTAAAGCATTTGACTCTGTTCGCCATGATCTTTTACTGCTAAAACTCGACCGTAGTGGTTTCTCTCCCTCTCTTCTGCCTTGGATTTCATCTTATCTAAAGAGTAGAACTCAAAGAGTCTCTCTTAGATCTGAAAATTCTAAACAGATTTATGTTACTTCAGGTAGTCAAGGTAGTCATCTTGGACCTTTACTATTTGCTCTTTTCATAAATGACCTCCCCTCTATAATATCACATGCTCGCATACTTATGTATGCAAATGATATGAAACTCACTTACTCGTACGCCGATTTCCTGCAACACACTAGTTTACAGGATGATTTGAACTTTATGTTCGGCCAATCAGTTGCACCTCAATTGTTCAAAGTGCATGTTTATGACTTTTAGTCGTTCTAAGTCATATTCAGTTAGATATACAATTGACAATGTTCCATTGCAACGTATACTAACAGTAAAAGACCTTGAAGTTCTGTTTGATTCAAAGCTGAACTTCAATTTTCACATATCCCCTATTGTGAACGAGGCTAACGGTGTTCTTGGGTTTGTTAAACGTTGATCGAAGGAGTTCAACGATCCCTTCACAACGAAACTTCTCCAGATTTCCCTTGTCCGCCCAATCCTGGAATACTGTTCGTGTATCTGGTGTCCGCAGTATAAAATCCACCAGGATCGTATTGAGTCCGTTCAGAAGCAATTTTTTCTTTTTGCTTTACGTGGTTAAAACTGGGATCCCAATCTTCGTCTGCCATCGTACTCCAGCAGACTTTTACTCCTTAATCATCCGTCTCTAACCAACCGTAGAACAATCCTTGGCGTTGTTTTTCTACATAAGTTGATTATAGGCGACATTGATTCCTGGTTTCTTTTAGGTCGCTTGAACTTCTCTGTTCCCTTTAGACCTACTAGAAACTTTTACCCCTTATTTCTACCTACATGCACGACAGACTATGCTTTGCACAATTCTTTTCGGGTATTATGCCTGCAATATAATAGCCTACACCATATTTTCTCCTCAGAACTCTCTCTTCCACTAATAAAATCCTTGCTTTCAGGATACCTTTAGGATACCTGACCACCCTCAGCTATGAGCAGGGCATAGCTTGCCAACA
>JAWNLD010000027.1:0-50926 GCA_035041545.1 Drosophila colorata
TAACATTTGGCATTTGGCAAAACGGAAGCCATACTTATCCGGCACGGGAGGCAACCCAAAAGTAATCCTTATTATTACGACATATACTTACCAAAACACAGGTACCGAAATTTTGCAACTCACATCATTGACACAAACCTCCTCTTTTCTATCAAACCAATACAAACAAGACAAAGCCAATTGAAATAAATAAATACTTTAATACAAATAAATAACCAATTTAGTAACTGAAAATTCTCAAATATATTAACAGTCAAAAACTGGAAAATATGTTACGAAAGTATTTTTAATTATACACTCCTTACCAGCATCTAAAAGCATTTCGGCTGCAGTTTTTTATATATATATAATGGCTTTTATTTAGCCCGCCAGCAGCAGTCTGGCGGTTACTATATTCGTCAACTTATATTATTACTCTGACGAGCAACTTATAAAGTTCAATTGGACTTACTAGCTAACATAGAATATAACATAAAATATAAGTCTGGGCATTTAACATTGCGCCCAATTTAAATTCTACAAGTGACATGCAACAAGTATAACATAGCATTTCAAATTTAACATTACAGAACTTAGCGAATTTAACATAAATTTAATACAAATTTCCAGTATTTTGGTATTTTAACAATATACTGGAATTTACATAACTATTTGAGCATAACATTTGGCATTTGGCATTTGGCAAAACGGAAGCCATACTTATCCGGCACGGGAGGCAACCCAAAAGTAATCCTTATTATTACGACATATACTTACCAAAACACAGGTACCGAAATTTTGCAACTCACATCATTGACACAAACCTCCTCTTTTCTATCAAACCAATACAAACAAGACAAAGCCAATTGAAATAAATAAATACTTTAATACAAATAAATAACCAATTTAGTAACTGAAAATTCTCAAATATATTAACAGTCAAAAACTGGAAAATATGTTACGAAAGTATTTTTAATTATACACTCCTTACCAGCATCTAAAAGCATTTCGGCTGCAGTTTTTTATATATATATAATGGCTTTTATTTAGCCCGCCAGCAGCAGTCTGGCGGTTACTATATTCGTCAACTTATATTATTACTCTGACGAGCAACTTATAAAGTTCAATTGGACTTACTAGCTAACATAGAATATAACATAAAATATAAGTCTGGGCATTTAACATTGCGCCCAATTTAAATTCTACAAGTGACATGCAACAAGTATAACATAGCATTTCAAATTTAACATTACAGAACTTAGCGAATTTAACATAAATTTAATACAAATTTCCAGTATTTTGGTATTTTAACAATATACTGGAATTTACATAACTATTTGAGCATAACATTTGGCATTTGGCATTTGGCAAAACGGAAGCCATACTTATCCGGCACGGGAGGCAACCCAAAAGTAATCCTTATTATTACGACATATACTTACCAAAACACAGGTACCGAAATTTTGCAACTCACATCATTGACACAAACCTCCTCTTTTCTATCAAACCAATACAAACAAGACAAAGCCAATTGAAATAAATAAATACTTTAATACAAATAAATAACCAATTTAGTAACTGAAAATTCTCAAATATATTAACAGTCAAAAACTGGAAAATATGTTACGAAAGTATTTTTAATTATACACTCCTTACCAGCATCTAAAAGCATTTCGGCTGCAGTTTTTTATATATATATAATGGCTTTTATTTAGCCCGCCAGCAGCAGTCTGGCGGTTACTATATTCGTCAACTTATATTATTACTCTGACGAGCAACTTATAAAGTTCAATTGGACTTACTAGCTAACATAGAATATAACATAAAATAAAAGTCTGGGCATTTAACATTGCGCCCAATTTAAATTCTACAAGTGACATGCAACAAGTATAACATAGCATTTCAAATTTAACATTACAGAACTTAGCGAATTTAACATAAATTTAATACAAATTTCCAGTATTTTGGTATTTTAACAATATACTGGAATTTACATAACTATTTGAGCATAACATTTGGCATTTGGCATTTGGCAAAACGGAAGCCATACTTATCCGGCACGGGAGGCAACCCAAAAGTAATCCTTATTATTACGACATATACTTACCAAAACACAGGTACCGAAATTTTGCAACTCACATCATTGACACAAACCTCCTCTTTTCTATCAAACCAATACAAACAAGACAAAGCCAATTGAAATAAATAAATACTTTAATACAAATAAATAACCAATTTAGTAACTGAAAATTCTCAAATATATTAACAGTCAAAAACTGGAAAATATGTTACGAAAGTATTTTTAATTATACACTCCTTACCAGCATCTAAAAGCATTTCGGCTGCAGTTTTTTATATATATATAATGGCTTTTATTTAGCCCGCCAGCAGCAGTCTGGCGGTTACTATATTCGTCAACTTATATTATTACTCTGACGAGCAACTTATAAAGTTCAATTGGACTTACTAGCTAACATAGAATATAACATAAAATATAACATAAAAGTCTGGGCATTTAACATTGCGCCCAATTTAAATTCTACAAGTGACATGCAACAAGTATAACATAGCATTTCAAATTTAACACTACAGAACTTAGCGAATTTAACATAAATTTAATACAAATTTCCAGTATTTTGGTATTTTAACAATATACTGGAATTTACATAACTATTTGAGCATAACATTTGGCATTTGGCATTTGGCAAAACGGAAGCCATACTTATCCGGCACGGGAGGCAACCCAAAAGTAATCCTTATTATTACGACATATACTTACCAAAACACAGGTACCGAAATTTTGCAACTCACATCATTGACACAAACCTCCTCTTTTCTATCAAACCAATACAAACAAGACAAAGCCAATTGAAATAAATAAATACTTTAATACAAATAAATAACCAATTTAGTAACTGAAAATTCTCAAATATATTAACAGTCAAAAACTGGAAAATATGTTACGAAAGTATTTTTAATTATACACTCCTTACCAGCATCTAAAAGCATTTCGGCTGCAGTTTTTTATATATATATAATGGCTTTTATTTAGCCCGCCAGCAGCAGTCTGGCGGTTACTATATTCGTCAACTTATATTATTACTCTGACGAGCAACTTATACAGTTCAATTGGACTTACTAGCTAACATAGAATATAACATAAAATATAAGTCTGGGCATTTAACATTGCGCCCAATTTAAATTCTACAAGTGACATGCAACAAGTATAACATAGCATTTCAAATTTAACATTACAGAACTTAGCGAATTTAACATAAATTTAATACAAATTTCCAGTATTTTGGTATTTTAACAATATACTGGAATTTACATAACTATTTGAGCATAACATTTGGCATTTGGCATTTGGCAAAACGGAAGCCATACTTATCCGGCACGGGAGGCAACCCAAAAGTAATCCTTATTATTACGACATATACTTACCAAAACACAGGTACCGAAATTTTGCAACTCACATCATTGACACAAACCTCCTCTTTTCTATCAAACCAATACAAACAAGACAAAGCCAATTGAAATAAATAAATACTTTAATACAAATAAATAACCAATTTAGTAACTGAAAATTCTCAAATATATTAACAGTCAAAAACTGGAAAATATGTTACGAAAGTATTTTTAATTATACACTCCTTACCAGCATCTAAAAGCATTTCGGCTGCAGTTTTTTATATATATATAATGGCTTTTATTTAGCCCGCCAGCAGCAGTCTGGCGGTTACTATATTCGTCAACTTATATTATTACTCTGACGAGCAACTTATAAAGTTCAATTGGACTTACTAGCTAACATAGAATATAACATAAAATATAAGTCTGGGCATTTAACATTGCGCCCAATTTAAATTCTACAAGTGACATGCAACAAGTATAACATAGCATTTCAAATTTAACATTACAGAACTTAGCGAATTTAACATAAATTTAATACAAATTTCCAGTATTTTGGTATTTTAACAATATACTGGAATTTACATAACTATTTGAGCATAACATTTGAGCATTTGGCAAAACGGAAGCCATACTTATCCGGCACGGGAGGCAACCCAAAAGTAATCCTTATTATTACGACATATACTTACCAAAACACAGGTACCGAAATTTTGCAACTCACATCATTGACACAAACCTCCTCTTTTCTATCAAACCAATACAAACAAGACAAAGCCAATTGAAATAAATAAATACTTTAATACAAATAAATAACCAATTTAGTAACTGAAAATTCTCAAATATATTAACAGTCAAAAACTGGAAAATATGTTACGAAAGTATTTTTAATTATACACTCCTTACCAGCATCTAAAAGCATTTCGGCTGCAGTTTTTTATATATATATAATGGCTTTTATTTAGCCCGCCAGCAGCAGTCTGGCGGTTACTATATTCTCCGTCAACTTATATTATTACTCTGACGAGCAACTTATAAAGTTCAATTGGACTTACTAGCTAACATAGAATATAACATAAAATATAAGTCTGGGCATTTAACATTGCGCCCAATTTAAATTCTACAAGTGACATGCAACAAGTATAACATAGCATTTCAAATTTAACATTACAGAACTTAGCGAATTTAACATAAATTTAATACAAATTTCCAGTATTTTGGTATTTTAACAATATACTGGAATTTACATAACTATTTGAGCATAACATTTGGCATTTGGCATTTGGCAAAACGGAAGCCATACTTATCCGGCACGGGAGGCAACCCAAAAGTAATCCTTATTATTACGACATATACTTACCAAAACACAGGTACCGAAATTTTGCAACTCACATCATTGACACAAACCTCCTCTTTTCTATCAAACCAATACAAACAAGACAAAGCCAATTGAAATAAATAAATACTTTAATACAAATAAATAACCAATTTAGTAACTGAAAATTCTCAAATATATTAACAGTCAAAAACTGGAAAATATGTTACGAAAGTATTTTTAATTATACACTCCTTACCAGCATCTAAAAGCATTTCGGCTGCAGTTTTTTATATATATATAATGGCTTTTATTTAGCCCGCCAGCAGCAGTCTGGCGGTTACTATATTCTTCAACTTATATTATTACTCTGACGAGCAACTTATAAAGTTCAATTGGACTTACTAGCTAACATAGAATATAACATAAAATATAAGTCTGGGCATTTAACATTGCGCCCAATTTAAATTCTACAAGTGACATGCAACAAGTATAACATAGCATTTCAAATTTAACATTACAGAACTTAGCGAATTTAACATAAATTTAATACAAATTTCCAGTATTTTGGTATTTTAACAATATACTGGAATTTACATAACTATTTGAGCATAACATTTGGCATTTGGCATTTGGCAAAACGGAAGCCATACTTATCCGGCACGGGAGGCAACCCAAAAGTAATCCTTATTATTACGACATATACTTACCAAAACACAGGTACCGAAATTTTGCAACTCACATCATTGACACAAACCTCCTCTTTTCTATCAAACCAATACAAACAAGACAAAGCCAATTGAAATAAATAAATACTTTAATACAAATAAATAACCAATTTAGTAACTGAAAATTCTCAAATATATTAACAGTCAAAAACTGGAAAATATGTTACGAAAGTATTTTTAATTATACACTCCTTACCAGCATCTAAAAGCATTTCGGCTGCAGTTTTTTATATATATATAATGGCTTTTATTTAGCCCGCCAGCAGCAGTCTGGCGGTTACTATATTCGTCAACTTATATTATTACTCTGACGAGCAACTTATAAAGTTCAATTGGACTTACTAGCTAACATAGAATATAACATAAAATATAAGTCTGGGCATTTAACATTGCGCCCAATTTAAATTCTACAAGTGACATGCAACAAGTATAACATAGCATTTCAAATTTAACATTACAGAACTTAGCGAATTTAACATAAATTTAATACAAATTTCCAGTATTTTGGTATTTTAACAATATACTGGAATTTACATAACTATTTGAGCATAACATTTGGATTTGGCATTTGGCAAAACGGAAGCCATACTTATCCGGCACGGGAGGCAACCCAAAAGTAATCCTTATTATTACGACATATACTTACCAAAACACAGGTACCGAAATTTTGCAACTCACATCATTGACACAAACCTCCTCTTTTCTATCAAACCAATACAAACAAGACAAAGCCAATTGAAATAAATAAATACTTTAATACAAATAAATAACCAATTTAGTAACTGAAAATTCTCAAATATATTAACAGTCAAAAACTGGAAAATATGTTACGAAAGTATTTTTAATTATACACTCCTTACCAGCATCTAAAAGCATTTCGGCTGCAGTTTTTATATATATATAATGGCTTTTATTTAGCCCGCCAGCAGCAGTCTGGCGGTTACTATATTCTCAACTATTATTACTCTGACGAGCAACTTATAAAGTTCAATTGGACTTACTAGCTAACATAGAATATAACATAAAATATAAGTCTGGGCATTTAACATTGCGCCCAATTTAAATTCTACAAGTGACATGCAACAAGTATAACATAGCATTTCAAATTTAACACTACAGAACTTAGCGAATTTAACATAAATTTAATACAAATTTCCAGTATTTTGGTATTTTAACAATATACTGGAATTTACATAACTATTTGAGCATAACATTTGGCATTTGGCATTTGGCAAAACGGAAGCCATACTTATCCGGCACGGGAGGCAACCCAAAAGTAATCCTTATTATTACGACATATACTTACCAAAACACAGGTACCGAAATTTTGCAACTCACATCATTGACACAAACCTCCTCTTTTCTATCAAACCAATACAAACAAGACAAAGCCAATTGAAATAAATAAATACTTTAATACAAATAAATAACCAATTTAGTAACTGAAAATTCTCAAATATATTAACAGTCAAAAACTGGAAAATATGTTACGAAAGTATTTTTAATTATACACTCCTTACCAGCATCTAAAAGCATTTCGGCTGCAGTTTTTTATATATATATAATGGCTTTTATTTAGCCCGCCAGCAGCAGTCTGGCGGTTACTATATTCGTCAACTTATATTATTACTCTGACGAGCAACTTATAAAGTTCAATTGGACTTACTAGCTAACATAGAATATAACATAAAATATAAGTCTGGGCATTTAACATTGCGCCCAATTTAAATTCTACAAGTGACATGCAACAAGTATAACATAGCATTTCAAATTTAACATTACAGAACTTAGCGAATTTAACATAAATTTAATACAAATTTCCAGTATTTTGGTATTTTAACAATATACTGGAATTTACATAACTATTTGAGCATAACATTTGGCATTTGGCATTTGGCAAAACGGAAGCCATACTTATCCGGCACGGGAGGCAACCCAAAAGTAATCCTTATTATTACGACATATACTTACCAAAACACAGGTACCGAAATTTTGCAACTCACATCATTGACACAAACCTCCTCTTTTCTATCAAACCAATACAAACAAGACAAAGCCAATTGAAATAAATAAATACTTTAATACAAATAAATAACCAATTTAGTAACTGAAAATTCTCAAATATATTAACAGTCAAAAACTGGAAAATATGTTACGAAAGTATTTTTAATTATACACTCCTTACCAGCATCTAAAAGCATTTCGGCTGCAGTTTTTTATATATATATAATGGCTTTTATTTAGCCCGCCAGCAGCAGTCTGGCGGTTACTATATTCGTCAACTTATATTATTACTCTGACGAGCAACTTATAAAGTTCAATTGGACTTACTAGCTAACATAGAATATAACATAAAATATAAGTCTGGGCATTTAACATTGCGCCCAATTTAAATTCTACAAGTGACATGCAACAAGTATAACATAGCATTTCAAATTTAACATTACAGAACTTAGCGAATTTAACATAAATTTAATACAAATTTCCAGTATTTTGGTATTTTAACAATATACTGGAATTTACATAACTATTTGAGCATAACATTTGGCATTTGGCATTTGGCAAAACGGAAGCCATACTTATCCGGCACGGGAGGCAACCCAAAAGTAATCCTTATTATTACGACATATACTTACCAAAACACAGGTACCGAAATTTTGCAACTCACATCATTGACACAAACCCCTTTCATCAAACCAATACAAACAAGACAAAGCCAATTGAAATAATAAATACTTAATACAAATAAATACCAATTTAGTACTGAAATTCTCAAATATATTAACAGTCAAAACTGGAAATATGTACGAAAGTATTTTAATTATACACCTTACCAGCATCTAAAAGCATGCGTTTTAATAGCAACGCCAGCAGCAGTCTGGGTACTATATTCAACTATTATACTCGACAACTTATAAAGTTCAATTGGACTTACTAGCTAACATAGAATATAACATAAAATATAATCTGGCATTTAACATTGCGCCCAATTTAAATTCTACAAGTGACATGCAACAAGTATAACATAGCATTTCAAATTAACACTACAGAACTAGCGATTTAACATAAATTTACGACAATTCAGTATTTTGTATTTACAATATACTGGAATTTACATAACATCTGAGCAAACAGTTTGGCATTTGCATATCGGAACCATACTTATCCGGCACGGAGGCAACTTAAAAGTAATCTTATTATACGACATATACTTACCAAAACACAGTACGAAATTTGGCAACTCAATCATTGACACAAACTCCTATTTTCTATCAAACCAATACAAACAAGACAAAGCCAATTGAAATAAATAAATACTTTAATACAAATAAATAACCAATTTAGTAACTGAAAATTCTCAAATATATTAACAGTATAATAATTTCGAAGTATTTTAATATACATTTACCAGCATCAACATTTGCGATATTATAACTATAGCACGCAGTCTTGACTTACTAACTATTTCGCAGCACTTTGGTCATTACTAGCTAACATAGAATATAACATAAAATATAAGTCGGGCATTTAACATTGCGCCCAATTTAAATTCTACAAGTGACATGCAACAAGTATAACATAGCATTTCAAATTTAACAGTACAGAACTTAGCAATTCACATAATTTAATACAAATTTCCATATTTTGTATTTAACAAATACTGAAATTACATAACTATTTGAGCATAAATATACATTTGGCATTTGGCAAAACGGAAGCCATACTTATCCGGCACTGAGGCAACTCCAAAGTATCCTTATTATACGACATATACTTACCAAAACATAGGTACCGAAATTTTGCAACTTACATCATTGACCAACCTCCTATAAGCATATCGAGCTCAATACATAATATATACATAAGCTTATTGAAATTAATACACATATACCAATAGAACTGAAAATTCAATTATTACAGTCAAAAATGAAATAGTTACGAGTTAATTATACACTCCTTACGCATCTAAACATTTCGGCTCAGTTTTTTATATATATAATGGCTTTATTTAGCCCGCCAGCAGCAGTCTGGGGTTACTATATTCGTCAACTTCATATTACTTGACGACACTTATAGTTCAACTTAGCTAACATAGAATATAACATAAAATATAAGTCTGGGCATTTAACATTGCGCCCAATTTAAATTCTACAAGTGACATGCAACAAGTATAACATAGCATTTCAAATTTAACATTACAGAACTTAGCGAATTTAACATAAATTTAATACAAATTTCCAGTATTTTGGTATTTTAACAATATACTGGAATTTACATAACTATTTGAGCATAACATTTGGCATTTGGCAAAACGGAAGCCATACTTATCCGGCACGGGAGGCAACCCAAAAGTAATCCTTATTATTACGACATATACTTACCAAAACACAGGTACCGAAATTTTGCAACTCACATCATTGACACAAACCTCCTCTTTTCTATCAAACCAATACAAACAAGACAAAGCCAATTGAAATAAATAAATACTTTAATACAAATAAATAACCAATTTAGTAACTGAAAATTCTCAAATATATTAACAGTCAAAAACTGGAAAATATGTTACGAAAGTATTTTTAATTATACACTCCTTACCAGCATCTAAAAGCATTTCGGCTGCAGTTTTTTATATATATATAATGGCTTTTATTTAGCCCGCCAGCAGCAGTCTGGCGGTTACTATATTCGTCAACTTATATTATTACTCTGACGAGCAACTTATAAAGTTCAATTGGACTTACTAGCTAACATAGAATATAACATAAAATATAAGTCTGGGCATTTAACATTGCGCCCAATTTAAATTCTACAAGTGACATGCAACAAGTATAACATAGCATTTCAAATTTAACATTACAGAACTTAGCGAATTTAACATAAATTTAATACAAATTTCCAGTATTTTGGTATTTTAACAATATACTGGAATTTACATAACTATTTGAGCATAACATTTGGCATTTGGCATTTGGCAAAACGGAAGCCATACTTATCCGGCACGGGAGGCAACCCAAAAGTAATCCTTATTATTACGACATATACTTACCAAAACACAGGTACCGAAATTTTGCAACTCACATTATTGACAACCTCCTCTTTTCTATCAAACCAATACAAACAAGACAAAGCCAATTGAAATAAATAAATACTTTAATACAAATAAATAACCAATTTAGTAACTGAAAATTCTCAAATATATTAACAGTCAAAAACTGGAAAATATGTTACGAAAGTATTTTTAATTATACACTCCTTACCAGCATCTAAAAGCATTTCGGCTGCAGTTTTTTATATATATATAATGGCTTTTATTTAGCCCGCCAGCAGCAGTCTGGCGGTTACTATATTCGTCAACTTATATTATTACTCTGACGAGCAACTTATAAAGTTCAATTGGACTTACTAGCTAACATAGAATATAACATAAAATATAAGTCTGGGCATTTAACATTGCGCCCAATTTAAATTCTACAAGTGACATGCAACAAGTATAACATAGCATTTCAAATTTAACATTACAGAACTTAGCGAATTTAACATAAATTTAATACAAATTTCCAGTATTTTGGTATTTTAACAATATACTGGAATTTACATAACTATTTGAGCATAACATTTGGCATTTGGCAAAACGGAAGCCATACTTATCCGGCACGGGAGGCAACCCAAAAGTAATCCTTATTATTACGACATATACTTACCAAAACACAGGTACCGAAATTTTGCAACTCACATCATTGACACAACAACCTCCTTTTCTATCAAACCAATACAAACAAGACAAAGCCAATTGAAATAAATAAATACTTTAATACAAATAAATAACCAATTTAGTAACTGAAAATTCTCAAATATATTAACAGTCAAAAACTGGAAAATATGTTACGAAAGTATTTTTAATTATACACTCCTTACCAGCATCTAAAAGCATTTCGGCTGCAGTTTTTTATATATATATAATGGCTTTTATTTAGCCCGCCAGCAGCAGTCTGGCGGTTACTATATTCGTCAACTTATATTATTACTCTGACGAGCAACTTATAAAGTTCAATTGGACTTACTAGCTAACATAGAATATAACATAAAATATAAGTCTGGGCATTTAACATTGCGCCCAATTTAAATTCTACAAGTGACATGCAACAAGTATAACATAGCATTTCAAATTTAACATTACAGAACTTAGCGAATTTAACATAAATTTAATACAAATTTCCAGTATTTTGGTATTTTAACAATATACTGGAATTTACATAACTATTTGAGCATAACATTTGGCATTTGGCATTTGGCAAAACGGAAGCCATACTTATCCGGCACGGGAGGCAACCCAAAAGTAATCCTTATTATTACGACATATACTTACCAAAACACAGGTACCGAAATTTTGCAACTCACATCATTGACACAAACCTCCTCTTTTCTATCAAACCAATACAAACAAGACAAAGCCAATTGAAATAAATAAATACTTTAATACAAATAAATAACCAATTTAGTAACTGAAAATTCTCAAATATATTAACAGTCAAAAACTGGAAAATATGTTACGAAAGTATTTTTAATTATACACTCCTTACCAGCATCTAAAAGCATTTCGGCTGCAGTTTTTTATATATATATAATGGCTTTTATTTAGCCCGCCAGCAGCAGTCTGGCGGTTACTATATTCGTCAACTTATATTATTACTCTGACGAGCAACTTATAAAGTTCAATTGGACTTACTAGCTAACATAGAATATAACATAAAATATAAGTCTGGGCATTTAACATTGCGCCCAATTTAAATTCTACAAGTGACATGCAACAAGTATAACATAGCATTTCAAATTTAACATTACAGAACTTAGCGAATTTAACATAAATTTAATACAAATTTCCAGTATTTTGGTATTTTAACAATATACTGGAATTTACATAACTATTTGAGCATAACATTTGGCATTTGGCATTTGGCAAAACGGAAGCCATACTTATCCGGCACGGGAGGCAACCCAAAAGTAATCCTTATTATTACGACATATACTTACCAAAACACAGGTACCGAAATTTTGCAACTCACATCATTGACACAAACCTCCTCTTTTCTCACCAATAATTCAAACCAATACAAACAAGACAAAGCCAATTGAAATAAATAAATACTTTAATACAAATAAATAACCAATTTAGTAACTGAAAATTCTCAAATATATTAACAGTCAAAAACTGGAAAATATGTTACGAAAGTATTTTTAATTATACACTCCTTACCAGCATCTAAAAGCATTTCGGCTGCAGTTTTTAATATATATATAATGGCTTTTATTTAGCCCGCCAGCAGCAGTCTGGCGGTTACTATATTCGTCAACTTATATTATTACTCTGACGAGCAACTTATAAAGTTCAATTGGACTTACTAGCTAACATAGAATATAACATAAAATATAAGTCTGGGCATTTAACATTGCGCCCAATTTAAATTCTACAAGTGACATGCAACAAGTATAACATAGCATTTCAAATTTAACATTACAGAACTTAGCGAATTTAACATAAATTTAATACAAATTTCCAGTATTTTGGTATTTTAACAATATACTGGAATTTACATAACTATTTGAGCATAACATTTGGCATTTGGCATTTGGCAAAACGGAAGCCATACTTATCCGGCACGGGAGGCAACCCAAAAGTAATCCTTATTATTACGACATATACTTACCAAAACACAGGTACCGAAATTTTGCAACTCACATCATTGACACAAACCTCCTTTTCTATTCTAACATATGCAAACCAATACAAACAAGACAAAGCCAATTGAAATAAATAAATACTTTAATACAAATAAATAACCAATTTAGTAACTGAAAATTCTCAAATATATTAACAGTCAAAAACTGGAAAATATGTTACGAAAGTATTTTTAATTATACACTCCTTACCAGCATCTAAAAGCATTTCGGCTGCAGTTTTATATATATATATAATGGCTTTTATTTAGCCCGCCAGCAGCAGTCTGGCGGTTACTATATTCGTCAACTTATATTATTACTCTGACGAGCAACTTATAAAGTTCAATTGGACTTACTAGCTAACATAGAATATAACATAAAATATAAGTCTGGGCATTTAACATTGCGCCCAATTTAAATTCTACAAGTGACATGCAACAAGTATAACATAGCATTTCAAATTTAACACTACAGAACTTAGCGAATTTAACATAAATTTAATACAAATTTCCAGTATTTTGGTATTTTAACAATATACTGGAATTTACATAACTATTTGAGCATAACATTTGGCATTTGGCATTTGGCAAAACGGAAGCCATACTTATCCGGCACGGGAGGCAACCCAAAAGTAATCCTTATTATTACGACATATACTTACCAAAACACAGGTACCGAAATTTTGCAACTCACATCATTGACACAAACCTCCTCTTTTCTATCAAACCAATACAAACAAGACAAAGCCAATTGAAATAAATAAATACTTTAATACAAATAAATAACCAATTTAGTAACTGAAAATTCTCAAATATATTAACAGTCAAAAACTGGAAAATATGTTACGAAAGTATTTTTAATTATACACTCCTTACCAGCATCTAAAAGCATTTCGGCTGCAGTTTTTATATATATATAATGGCTTTTATTTAGCCCGCCAGCAGCAGTCTGGCGGTTACTATATTCGTCAACTTATATTATTACTCTGACGAGCAACTTATAAAGTTCAATTGGACTTACTAGCTAACATAGAATATAACATAAAATAAAAGTCTGGGCATTTAACATTGCGCCCAATTTAAATTCTACAAGTGACATGCAACAAGTATAACATAGCATTTCAAATTTAACATTACAGAACTTAGCGAATTTAACATAAATTTAATACAAATTTCCAGTATTTTGGTATTTTAACAATATACTGGAATTTACATAACTATTTGAGCATAACATTTGGCATTTGGCATTTGGCAAACGGAAGCCATACTTATCCGGCACGAGGCAACCCAATATTAGACATATTACCAATAACACAGGTACCGAAATTTTGCAACTCACATCATTGACACAAACCTCCTCTTTTCTATCAAACCAATACAAACAAGACAAAGCCAATTGAAATAAATAAATACTTTAATACAAATAAATAACCAATTTAGTAACTGAAAATTCTCAAATATATTAACAGTCAAAAACTGGAAAATATGTTACGAAAGTATTTTTAATTATACACTCCTTACCAGCATCTAAAAGCATTTCGGCTGCAGTTTTTATATATATATAATGGCTTTTATTTAGCCCGCCAGCAGCAGTCTGGCGGTTACTATATTCGTCAACTTATATTATTACTCTGACGAGCAACTTATAAAGTTCAATTGGACTTACTAGCTAACATAGAATATAACATAAAATATAAGTCTGGGCATTTAACATTGCGCCCAATTTAAATTCTACAAGTGACATGCAACAGTATAACATAGCATTTCAAATTTAACACTACAGAACTTAGCGAATTTAACATAAATTTAATACAAATTTCCAGTATTTTGGTATTTAACATATACTGGAATTTACATACTATTTGAGCATACATTTGCATTTATCAAGCCATACTTATCCGGCACGGGAGGCAACCAAAAGTAATCCTTATTATTACGACATATACTTCAAAACACAGGTACGAATTTGCAACTCACATCATTGACACAAACCTCCTCTTTTCTATCAAACCAATACAAACAAGACAAAGCCAATTGAAATAAATAAATACTTAATACAAATAAATAACCAATTTAGTAACTGAAAATTCTCAAATATATTAACAGTCAAAAACTGGAAAATATGTTACGAAAGTATTTTTAATTATACACTCCTTACCAGCATCTAAAAGCATTTCGGCTGAGTTTTATATATATATAATGGCTTTTATTTAGCCCGCCAGCAGCAGTCTGGCGGTTACTATATTCGTCAACTTATATTATTACTCTGACGAGCAACTTATAAAGTCAATTGGACTTACTAGCTAACATAGAATATAACATAAAATATAAGTCTGGGCATTTAACATTGCGCCCAATTTAAATTCTACAAGTGACATGCAACAAGTATAACATAGCATTTCAAATTAACATTACAGAACTAGCAATTTAACATAAATTTAATACAAATTTCCAGTATATTGGCATTCTAACATTTGACACATTTGGCATTTGCAAAACGAAGCCATACTTATCCGGCACGGGAGCAACCAAGTAATCCTTATTATTACGACATATACTTACAAACACAGGTACCGAAATTTGCAACTCACATCATTGACACAAACCTCCTTTTCATCAAACCAATACAAACAAGACAAAGCCAATTGAAATAAATAAATACTTAATACAAATAAATAACCAATTTAGTAACTGAAAATTCTCAAATATATTAACAGTCAAAAACTGGAAAATATGTTACGAAAGTATTTTTAATTATACACTCCTTACCAGCATCTAAAAGCATTTCGGCTGCAGTTTTTTATATATATATAATGGCTTTTATTTAGCCCGCCAGCAGCAGTCTGGCGGTTACTATATTCGTCAACTTATATTATTACTCTGACGAGCAACTTATAAAGTTCAATTGGACTTACTAGCTAACATAGAATATAACATAAAATATAAGTCTGGGCATTTAACATTGCGCCCAATTTAAATTCTACAAGTGACATGCAACAAGTATAACATAGCATTTCAAATTTAACATTACAGAACTTAGCGAATTTAACATAAATTTAATACAAATTTCCAGTATTTTGGTATTTTAACAATATACTGGAATTTACATAACTATTTGAGCATAACATTTGGCATTTGGCATTTGGCAAAACGGAAGCCATACTTATCCGGCACGGGAGGCAACCCAAAAGTAATCCTTATTATTACGACATATACTTACCAAAACACAGGTACCGAAATTTTGCAACTCACATCATTGACACAAACCTCCTCTTTTCTATCAAACCAATACAAACAAGACAAAGCCAATT
Source organism: Drosophila colorata (assembly GCA_035041545.1). NCBI lineage: Eukaryota > Metazoa > Arthropoda > Insecta > Diptera > Drosophilidae > Drosophila > Drosophila colorata. Next base: position 16,463 of record JAWNLD010000027.1, read on the forward strand.
GAAATAAATAAATACTTTAATACAAATAAATAACCAATTTAGTAACTGAAAATTCTCAAATATATTAACAGTCAAAAACTGGAAAATATGTTACGAAAGTATTTTTAATTATACACTCCTTACCAGCATCTAAAAGCATTTCGGCTGCAGTTTTTTATATATATATAATGGCTTTTATTTAGCCCGCCAGCAGCAGTCTGGCGGTTACTATATTCGTCAACTTATATTATTACTCTGACGAGCAACTTATAAAGTTCAATTGGACTTACTAGCTAACATAGAATATAACATAAAATATAAGTCTGGGCATTTAACATTGCGCCCAACAATTTAAATTCTACAAGTGACATGCAACAAGTATAACATAGCATTTCAAATTTAACATTACAGAACTTAGCGAATTTAACATAAATTTAATACAAATTTCCAGTATTTTGGTATTTTAACAATATACTGGAATTTACATAACTATTTGAGCATAACATTTGGCATTTGGCAAAACGGAAGCCATACTTATCCGGCACGGGAGGCAACCCAAAAGTAATCCTTATTATTACGACATATACTTACCAAAACACAGGTACCGAAATTTTGCAACTCACATCATTGACACAAACCTCCTCTTTTCTATCAAACCAATACAAACAAGACAAAGCCAATTGAAATAAATAAATACTTTAATACAAATAAATAACCAATTTAGTAACTGAAAATTCTCAAATATATTAACAGTCAAAAACTGGAAAATATGTTACGAAAGTATTTTTAATTATACACTCCTTACCAGCATCTAAAAGCATTTCGGCTGCAGTTTTTATATATATATATAATGGCTTTTATTTAGCCCGCCAGCAGCAGTCTGGCGGTTACTATATTCGTCAACTTATATTATTACTCTGACGAGCAACTTATAAAGTTATAAATTCAATTGGACTTACTAGCTAACATAGAATATAACATAAAATATAAGTCTGGGCATTTAACATTGCGCCCAATTTAAATTCTACAAGTGACATGCAACAAGTATAACATAGCATTTCAAATTTAACATTACAGAACTTAGCGAATTTAACATAAATTTAATACAAATTTCCAGTATTTTGGTATTTTAACAATATACTGGAATTTACATAACTATTTGAGCATAACATTTGGCATTTGGCATTTGGCAAAACGGAAGCCATACTTATCCGGCACGGGAGGCAACCCAAAAGTAATCCTTATTATTACGACATATACTTACCAAAACACAGGTACCGAAATTTTGCAACTCACATCATTGACACAAACCTCCTCTTTTCTATCAAACCAATACAAACAAGACAAAGCCAATTGAAATAAATAAATACTTTAATACAAATAAATAACCAATTTAGTAACTGAAAATTCTCAAATATATTAACAGTCAAAAACTGGAAAATATGTTACGAAAGTATTTTTAATTATACACTCCTTACCAGCATCTAAAAGCATTTCGGCTGCAGTTTTTTATATATATATATAATGGCTTTTATTTAGCCCGCCAGCAGCAGTCTGGCGGTTACTATATTCGTCAACTTATATTATTACTCTGACGAGCAACTTATAAAGTTCAATTGGACTTACTAGCTAACATAGAATATAACATAAAATATAAGTCTGGGCATTTAACATTGCGCCCAATTTAAATTCTACAAGTGACATGCAACAAGTATAACATAGCATTTCAAATTTAACATTACAGAACTTAGCGAATTTAACATAAATTTAATACAAATTTCCAGTATTTTGGTATTTTAACAATATACTGGAATTTACATAACTATTTGAGCATAACATTTGGATTTGGCATTTGGCAAAACGGAAGCCATACTTATCCGGCACGGGAGGCAACCCAAAAGTAATCCTTATTATTACGACATATACTTACCAAAACACAGGTACCGAAATTTTGCAACTCACATCATTGACACAAACCTCCTCTTTTCTATCAAACCAATACAAACAAGACAAAGCCAATTGAAATAAATAAATACTTTAATACAAATAAATAACCAATTTAGTAACTGAAAATTCTCAAATATATTAACAGTCAAAAACTGGAAAATATGTTACGAAAGTATTTTTAATTATACACTCCTTACCAGCATCTAAAAGCATTTCGGCTGCAGTTTTTTATATATATATAATGGCTTTTATTTAGCCCGCCAGCAGCAGTCTGGCGGTTACTATATTCGTCAACTTATATTATTACTCTGACGAGCAACTTATAAAGTTCAATTGGACTTACTAGCTAACATAGAATATAACATAAAATATAAGTCTGGGCATTTAACATTGCGCCCAATTTAAATTCTACAAGTGACATGCAACAAGTATAACATAGCATTTCAAATTTAACATTACAGAACTTAGCGAATTTAACATAAATTTAATACAAATTTCCAGTATTTTGGTATTTTAACAATATACTGGAATTTACATAACTATTTGAGCATAACATTTGGCATTTGGCATTTGGCAAAACGGAAGCCATACTTATCCGGCACGGGAGGCAACCCAAAAGTAATCCTTATTATTACGACATATACTTACCAAAACACAGGTACCGAAATTTTGCAACTCACATCATTGACACAAACCTCCTCTTTTCTATCAAACCAATACAAACAAGACAAAGCCAATTGAAATAAATAAATACTTTAATACAAATAAATAACCAATTTAGTAACTGAAAATTCTCAAATATATTAACAGTCAAAAACTGGAAAATATGTTACGAAAGTATTTTTAATTATACACTCCTTACCAGCATCTAAAAGCATTTCGGCTGCAGTTTTTATATATATATATAATGGCTTTTATTTAGCCCGCCAGCAGCAGTCTGGCGGTTACTATATTCGTCAACTTATATTATTACTCTGACGAGCAACTTATAAAGTTCAATTGGACTTACTAGCTAACATAGAATATAACATAAAATATAAGTCTGGGCATTTAACATTGCGCCCAATTTAAATTCTACAAGTGACATGCAACAAGTATAACATAGCATTTCAAATTTAACATTACAGAACTTAGCGAATTTAACATAAATTTAATACAAATTTCCAGTATTTTGGTATTTTAACAATATACTGGAATTTACATAACTATTTGAGCATAACATTTGGCATTTGGCATTTGGCAAAACGGAAGCCATACTTATCCGGCACGGGAGGCAACCCAAAAGTAATCCTTATTATTACGACATATACTTACCAAAACACAGGTACCGAAATTTTGCAACTCACATCATTGACACAAACCTCCTCTTTTCTATCAAACCAATACAAACAAGACAAAGCCAATTGAAATAAATAAATACTTTAATACAAATAAATAACCAATTTAGTAACTGAAAATTCTCAAATATATTAACAGTCAAAAACTGGAAAATATGTTACGAAAGTATTTTTAATTATACACTCCTTACCAGCATCTAAAAGCATTTCGGCTGCAGTTTTTTATATATATATAATGGCTTTTATTTAGCCCGCCAGCAGCAGTCTGGCGGTTACTATATTCGTCAACTTATATTATTACTCTGACGAGCAACTTATAAAGTTCAATTGGACTTACTAGCTAACATAGAATATAACATAAAATATAAGTCTGGGCATTTAACATTGCGCCCAATTTAAATTCTACAAGTGACATGCAACAAGTATAACATAGCATTTCAAATTTAACATTACAGAACTTAGCGAATTTAACATAAATTTAATACAAATTTCCAGTATTTTGGTATTTTAACAATATACTGGAATTTACATAACTATTTGAGCATAACATTTGGCATTTGGCATTTGGCAAAACGGAAGCCATACTTATCCGGCACGGGAGGCAACCCAAAAGTAATCCTTATTATTACGACATATACTTACCAAAACACAGGTACCGAAATTTTGCAACTCACATCATTGACACAAACCTCCTCTTTTCTATCAAACCAATACAAACAAGACAAAGCCAATTGAAATAAATAAATACTTTAATACAAATAAATAACCAATTTAGTAACTGAAAATTCTCAAATATATTAACAGTCAAAAACTGGAAAATATGTTACGAAAGTATTTTTAATTATACACTCCTTACCAGCATCTAAAAGCATTTCGGCTGCAGTTTTTTATATATATATTGGCTTTTAGGTAGCCCTTTTTTTCTCGCTGTATAGCTACTCCATATATGAAGTAACCATTGTATGATATCATTGCTTAATTAAGGGGACGGATACAGAGACAGTAGAGGGGGAGAACTAAGTGGCTAGCTTAGCGAAGAATTTACAAATTGACTTAAAAAACTAACAAAAGAATAGAATACATATAACATTGGCTTTAAATTAAGCAAAGGTGAGCATGTGCGGCATCAGCGCATGACTTAATCTGGGCGCCATAAGCCTGCAGGTGTGAATTTGTGGGGGATTTTAGTTAAGCATGGGATCCTGTCCCAATGCAAGACTGTTCCAGTGCGGTGTGATGAATTTTGCTCAGCTCCCCCATGGGCTGAGCACATGGGGTGTAGCCATGATTATTGTAGTCGCAATTTGGATGCGGCTGTTCCAGTGAGATTTATGGGCTGCATCCGTAAAGCAGACACAGACCAGAGGGGAGACAGTTCGAACGGAGATCCAGAGTGAATCGGTACCGTGGTATAAATGTGGGAAACTAGTTAACGATAATGTCGACTAGTTAGTTATGTGGGACTGGGGTTATAGTGAAGTAATAACGAGTCCCGGATAGTTTATTAAATATAATATTATGACGTTTATTGTTGATATTAGAACAATTTGGTTTGATATTTGAATACACATTAACATGAGATTTGCGTCGTAATTTCGTCGTTTACCAAGCGCGTCGTTGCTCAGCACGTTCGTCGTTCTTCGTGCGTCGTTCTCAAATCTTCTTCTTCTTAGTGGCCGCCTTGCCACCTCGTCATCGTTAGAGAAGGACTGGATTTACGTTACCAGACCATTCAACAGTTATTAGAGAAGGGCTGGATATACGTCGTTACCAGACCATTCCCACAACTCGGCCATCCTATACTGCATTCGCCCCGAATGCATCGTCATTGTCGTCGATGTATGGTCTCCATGGCTTCATATACTCAGCGCAGGTGCTCGTCTGCATTGGACCTTCACTGAATATGGCGTCTTTAATTACGTCGTAGGTATCGTTGGGTTTGGATTTGGTGACTTTGTAAGGACCTAGAAACTTCGGTTTTAACTTGAGTCCTCCACCAAACTGTGTTCTTTTAATGGCAACTAGGTCACCATTTTTATACTTTGATGCTGGCTTTCGTCGTAAATTGTAGCTTTTTCTGTTTTCGTCTCGCATTTTTAGAATGTGTTGCTTTGCTTGCTTTCGGAGTTCATCTCGATCGTTGTTAAATAATTTAATCATCTCGTCTTCTTATATTTCACGTATTTTAAGATCATATTTGATTCGCATCTTTGTGCCCGTGAGTAACTCGAAGGGCGTCATCTTTGTGCTTTCTACAAAACGTTGAATTGATAGCTTGCTGGACACGGCCAACAAACTTGTACCACTTGGACGGGTCGTCAACAGACATTTTGGATAGAACTGCAATGATCGCTGAGTTTAACCTTTCGACTTGTCCATTGGCACGTGGTAGTCCTGTCGTGATTGCGTAATGCCTGATGCTTTCGTTGTCGCAATACTGCTTAAATTCCAGAGATGTAAATGCGGACCCTTTGTCGGATATAATTTGCAACGGATTTCCAAACACAATGCTTTGTTCTTGGAGCCGTACTATTACTTCTTTTGCGGACGTCGTTTTTGTTGGAAATAACCAGCAAAATTTGGTAAAACTATCAATAACTGCTAATATATGTGTATACTGTTTGTGAGTCGATTCTAGCGGACCTAGAAAATCAATATGGTACGTCTGTAGAGGTTGCTCCTCTTTGCTTAGTGGATGCAGCTCTCCTTCTTTCTTGCCCTGTTTTCTATTCGAGACAATACATGGCATACAACAGTTTACGTGTTTCTGGATTTTCGCCTCCAATTTGGGAATATAGAATTCCTTTCCTATAATTTCTTTTGTTTTCTTTACTGAGAAATGACCGCGTTCATGCGCCTGTTTAATAATTTCTCTTTGCAATCCTACAGGTACAACAATCAATTCGTTGTCGTCAACTAATTTATGTAATAGACCGGATTTTATAAAATAGCTATTATGTGTCGTTTTTTCAGATAAAATGTCTATTATCGCCTTTATTTGCTCATATAATAGACAGGATGCCATTGATTATCATCAAGCGACTTTTGCAAGAGGACTGCACCAAATCCGTCAATTGACGCGTCCATATGCAGTTCAGTGTAATGCTTCTGTTGAAAAATCTTGAGCACTGGTTTTTGCGTTATTAATGTCTTCAGTCTATTAAATGCGGTTAACTCCTTATCTCCAAACGTAATCTTGGCGTCTTGTTTCGTCATCTCAGAGAGTGGCTTAGCGATTTGTGAGAAATTCGCAATAAATTTATGAAAATATCCTACTAAACCTAGGAAACTTTCAAGCTGCTTTAAGTTGCACGGTATCGGAAATTTTACTACTGCTTGCGTCTTTAATGGGGATGGACTAATGCGTTGATTTTCAATTATATGGCCCAGATACTCAATCTTGGTATTTTGAAAATGACATTTCTTCAAATTTATCATTAGTCCGTACTCTTCTTTGCTACAGCCTCGTCTTCAGTTTCTGCTGGAATAATTATATCATCTACATAAGGTATGGCTACACCTTTTCGTGTTAAGTCTCTAAAAATGGCGTTTACATGACGTTGAAACACAATGGGACAATTTGAAAGGCCAAACGGCAAAAGCCATTGTTTAGGTCTATGGAACTAAATATTCGTGCATTTTGTAGTCTATCTAGTTGGTCTTCAATTAATGGTAACGGGAAGTGGTCTCGAACAATAATTTTATTGATACGTCTGTAATCCATACATAACCGATTTGTGCCGTCCCGCTTTTTAACTAGAACTACTGGGCTACTGTATTCCGATTCGGATGCTTCAATAATTCCGTCTTTAAGCCATTGATCAGTTTGAGTATCTATTATGCAGCGTTCGGCGTATGAGAATCTACGTGGTCGTGAGTGTATCGGCGTATCGTCTTTAAGAATTAATCGCATTTTAATATTGGTGGATTTTGTGCTTACCGGATTATAATTCTCTATTATGTTTGAAATTGCTTTCTTGGCTTTTGCGCTTGCTGTTTCTTCAATGTCTACCTCACTATTTTCGTTATTAATTTTCATTATGCAGCTGACGTCAGTATCTGCAGGTTCATTTTTGTTCACCTTTATACCCTCATTATTAATTAATACACAAGCCTGCTTGCAAAATTCTTCGCCAAGATATCATTTCTACGTCTAAGAATTTGGAATCCACTACTAAAAAATTTGATTTGAATTGTTCACCGTCAATCACAAATTTCTGTTCGAACGAACCAACTGGTTTGACTTTGCTTTGGTCTTTCATTCCGAAACCGATTAGATATATATAGCATTCACTTAATTTTGGTTATGTAATTAATTTTATATATATTGATTCAGGTATTAAACTGTATTTGCTTCCGGTGTCGATAAGTGCTACGTATTTATTATCATCTATTTTAACTTCTTTGCACAGGAACTTATGAGCTGATGTTATTTTGCACGTATTGCTTGGATCGCACTTGTTAATTTTATTTGGGCATTCCTTACTTATGTGCCCGTATTTGTTGCACTCGAAGCATTTTCTACCCTTGTCTTTATTCAAACAATCATTTGAAGTATGCCCTTTGGCACCACAATTAAAACATTTCACGTCCTTGCCTGTGTTTTTTATTTGCACCAATTGATTTTTAAACTCACTCTTTTGGCTAATTTTGTTAAAAACTCCTGAATTTTTATTTTCATTTTTTGATTTTCCGCGCATTATTTCATAACACTTTAGCTTTTCTTTAAATTCTTGCAAATTTTTTGCATTGTACAAAATAGTTTTATTGCCGCTCGAACCGTCGATGCCGTCAATCACGTATTGAATTAAAGCACAGCTTTCGATATTTCCACATTTCTTTCATTTGCAATAAATACTCTTGCAAGCTCTCATTTTTTTTTATTTTTCTGTCCGACATAATTTTATATAATTGTGCACTATTTGTTGCTGATTTGAATTCGTTAAAAAGCACTGTTTTTAATTTTTGCCAACTCGATATACCTCGTTCACTCATAACAAAGATTTTTGCTAGCCCTTTTAACGATCTTTTTGCAAAAACCAATTTTTGAAGTTCGTTCCAAAACATTAGTGTTGCCATGTCTTCAAACTATTTTATCCACACTTCGATCGCGAGTGAATCATCCCCACTAAAAGATCGCATTGAGTCCTCAATGTCATGAAAGTTTAAAGCGAACCTCGGAACGTCTGAAAAACGGTTTTGGTTTGTTTTGGTGGTCACTTTTGTTGCTTTCAACACTCATAAACTCATTTTCCTCGTCATTATTGCCTTCGTTGTGTTCCGAGTCATCTTCGGCTTCATCGTCTTCGTCAGTGCCCGCGTTAAATTCAGCTTCATTCAATAAATTATTTTTTCTCAAATTATTAAATATGTGGCTCGTTAAGTCACTGCTGTTATGCGACAAATGCAATAGGATGCAAACAATTACAAGGTCACTATCGGACATATTATAAGCAATGTAATCAACTTTTCTAGAATAATCATCATGTGTTTCGTTAAATGCAAAACCTTCGAATTCGCGCAATCGTTTTCTATTGTTTCTATCACTATCCTCCTCAAACACGAATCTGTGCAGTAGAAGAATATTTTGTTTCTTTTCTACACGCAACATTCTCCTTATTGCGTCAAAATCGTTTAAGCGCGTCATTTTCGGTTACTTTTCGCTTTCCTTGTGCTGCCGTTTATGTGTGTGGCTCTCCACTTTGAATACTCATTTGCCGTTTATATGTGTGTGGCTCTCCACTTTAAAAAGTCTCCAGTCTTTAAGCTGATCGCTTGTGTGTATTAGTGGCGCGTCGTTTCAGCTATTATTAGAATTTCACCACTCATGCGAAATCTTTAATTTCACAACTTGACCTCGTTACCCATGCAAAATTCGGAATTTCACCACTCTTCTTCGTCTTTACAACTTTTTTTTTTAACTCTTATCTTTCGTTGATCTCCCGAAATATGTGGTCGCGTCGTTTTCTTTGGTTGAGTCTCCAAAGTATATGGGCACGTCGTTTTCTTTTTCTTTTTTTTTTTTTGGTTGAGCCCCAAAATATGTGGGACTGGGGTTAGTTAAGTAATAACGAGTCCCGGATAGTTTATTAAATATAATATAATTAAGTTTATTGTTAATATTAGAACAATTTGGTTTGATATTTGAATACACATTAACATGAGATTTGCGTCGTAATTTCGTCGTTTACCGAGCGCGTCGTTGCTCAGCACGTTCGTCGTTCTTCGTTCGTCGTTCTCAAATCTTCTTCTTCTTAGTGGCCGCCTTGCCACCTCGTCATCGTTAGAGAAGGACTGGATTTACGTTACCAGACCATTCAACAGTTATTAGAGAAGGGCTGGATATACGTCGTTACCAGACCATTCCCACAGTTATTATCTCCGGCATCTGGTAGCAGACACCTTAATTCAAAAGAATTGTTTTTTATGTTGCTCTTTTGAGATGCAGCTGTAGAGGTTGAGATCTGATCCGAAAGAGAATTTTGGAGCAGATAGTGAGTATACGACGGGTGTCGACAAGAATCAAAGTTTATGAATTTTATATATTTGGGACGTCAAATTTTATGTTGGCCATCTAAAAGAAGCAGGACAAAATATCAATCAGCACATTGTGCGAGATTTTTGTGGCCTGAGTGTGCGTTGGATTTAGTGCTGTTTTATAGTTTTTAATTTTTAGCGAAGATGTTTAAATGCAATCGAGTGGACCAGTAGTACCAAGACAGTTTCTTGTTTCTTGTGAGATTGATGAAATTGGCAATAGAACCAAAATTCGGCACAACAAGTACGTGGTGAATTTTAGCGCTACTGTCAAAGTTCATTCATTTTGTGATATATTGAAGATTGATAAATAGAGTATAGATGTGTAGAAGGCCAAAAGATAGCAAGCGTGAGTTAGATGATGTAGAGATTAGGTTTGTTAACGGTTGTAAGTTTACAGATGATAAATGAAGTACATTCGATTGGATCGACGACAAGTTTTTTTTTTTTTAACTTGTTTGTTGTTTCATATTGTTGTTGAATTTGTATTTATAAAATTCAATTGATCGTTGATGTATAAATACATTCAAGTGGACCAATGATACCAAGCACTCGCTTGTTTGTGATGAATTGTGTAGGTCAGGGTGAATTTTGCAAGATAGCTTTCATTCATTAATATTTGTTGTTATTGCTTTTTGATCTTTGATGTACAAGTACATTCAAGTGGATCAAAGATATAGTTGTAGTTGTAGTAGATGTAGTTGTTAGGATTTAATTCATATGCAGTAAGTGGTTGGTCATGTATGTATAGATACATTCAAATGGACCAGAATGCCAAGCTTCAGCTTGTTTGTTATCAAATGTAGTTAAAAAAGACCAAAGATGCCAAGCTTCGGCTTGTTTGATTTTGGTAGTAATTGTTGAAATTAAAATTCATATGCATTAAATGGTTGGTTGTTGATGTATATATACGATCAAGTGGACCGGTTGTTAGATGTAGTTGTTGAAATTAAATTCATATGCAGTAAATGGTTCATGTATGTATGGATACAGACAAGTGGACCAGAATACCAAACTTCAGCTTGTTTGTTATTAAATGTAGTTAAAAAAGACCAACGATGCCAAGCTTCAGCTTGTTGGTTCTTGGTAGTAATTGTGGAAATTAAAATTCAAATGCATTAAAAGGTTGGTCGTTGATGTGTAAATACGTTAAAGTGGACCGGTTGTTAGATGTAGTTGTTGAAATTAAAGTCGCTTGCATTAGATGGTTGGCCGTTGATGTATAGATACATTCAAATGGGTCAGAATACCAAGCTTTAGCTTGCTTGTTGTTAAATGTATTGTGAGATTGTCTTTTGACGAATCGGAAGAAAGCGGAGGGATATTTGTTGTATGATTGGTGTTGATGTCGTTTTGTGTTTGATGATTGGACGGACAGAAAATACTTTGAATTCAGTTGACGACGTATCCGAATGTTTTGTGAGAGTGTTTACAGAGTATGTATGATAAGTGCTTAATGTAGAGTTTTATAATGAAGTCTTAGTAGTTAAATAAAAAGGAGTAAGAATTTGTTAAATTTACAGAGAAATTTAAAGAATCTAAATTAACAGTATGCTTGTAGTGAGCAAAATGTGTATTTCAGTAGATACAAAGAAAAATCATTGACACAAACCTCCTCTTTTCTATCAAACCAATGCAAACAAGACAAAGCCAATTAAATAAATAAATACTTTAATACAAATAAATAACAAAAAAAGTATTTTTAATTATACACTCCTTACTAGCATCTAAAAGCATTTCGGTTGCAGGTTTTAATATATATAATGACTTTTATTTAGCCCGTTTTTTTCTCGCTGTATAGCTACTCCATATATGAAGTAACCATTGTATGATATCATTGCTCAAGTAAGGGGACGGATACAGAGACAGTAGAGGGGGAGAACTAAGTGGCTAGCTTAGCGAAGAATTTACAAATTGACTTAAAAAACTAACAAAAGAATAGAATACAGAATACAGACAATTCTAGTGCGGTGTGATGAATTTTGCTCTGCTCCCCCATGGGCTGAGCAAATGGGGGTGTAGCCATGATTATTGTAGTCGCAATTTAGATGCGGCTGTTCCAGTGAGATTTATGGGCTGCATCCGTAAAGCAGACACAGACCAGAGGTGAGACAGTTTGAACGGAGATCCAGAGTGAATCGGTACCGTGGCATCTTCAGCATCTGGTAGCAGACACCTTAATTCAAAAGAATTGTTTTTTATGTTGCACTTTTGAGATGCAGCTGTAGAGGTTGAGATCTGATCCAAAAGAGGATTTTGGAGCAGACAGTGAGTATACGACGGGTGTCGACAAGAATCAAAGTTGATGAATTTTATATATTTGGGACGTCAAATTTTATGTTGGCCATCTAAAAGAAGCAGGACAAAAAATCAATCAGCACATTGTGCGAGATTTTTGTGGCCTGAGTGTGCTTTTAATTTAGTGCTGTTTTAAAATTTTTTATTTTTAGCGTTGATGTTTAACTGCATTCGAGTGGACAAGTAACACCAAGACAGTTTCTTGTTTGTTATGAGATTGATGAAATTGACAATAGCACCAAAATTCGGCACAAGTACGTGGTGAATTTTAGCGCTACTATCAAAGTTCATTCATTTTGTTATATATTGAAGATTGATAAATAGAGTATAGATGCGTAGAAGGCCAAAAGATAGCAAGCGTGAGTTAGATGATGTAGAGATTAGGTTTGTTAATGGTTGTTAGTTTACAGATGATGATTGAAGTACATTCGATTGGATCGACGTCAAGTTTTTTTTTTTTTTTAACTTGTTTGTTGTTTCATATTGTTGTTGAATTTGTATTTATAAAATTCAATTGATCGTTGATGTATAAATACATTCAAGTGGACCAATGATACCAAGCACTCGCTTGTTTGTGATGAATTGTGTAGGTCAGGGTGAATTTTGCAAGATAGCTTTCATTCATTAATATTTGTTGTTATTGCTTTTTGATCTTTGATGTACAAGTACATTCAAGTGGATCAAAGATACCAAGCTTCAGCTTGTTTGTTGTTAGATGTAGTTGTTGAAATTAAATTCGCTTGCATTAGATGGTTGGCCGTTGATGTATAGATACATTCAAATGGGTCAGAATACCAAGCTTTAGCTTGTTTGTTGTTAAATGTATTGAGAGATTGTCTTTTGACGAATCGGAAGAAAGCGGAGGGATATTTGTTGTATGATTGGTGTTGATGTATAATGTATGTAAGTAAGTGGTTTTATTTGAAATATGTTTGCAATAGAATTACAGCTAATAAAAGAATATGTATTAAATAATTAGTTTATAATAATTGTTTTTTTTTTATTTCGAGCAAAAATTTAGATTGCAATAGGAACAGAGTAGAGAGATTATAGATTATTGTCTAGTAACAGTGTTTCTTGGAGAAGAACAACTAACTCAGAGCTTGTATATTATTTAATTTTGATTTTACTTTAATTTGTATTTAGTCAATTATTTTATATTTATGTGTATTTCTTTTATTTTTTTTTGTTATTGTTTAATTCAAGAAAAGGATATATTTACTGGTTTTTGGAGTTCGTTTGAACTGATGTTGGGTGTGTAGCCTAACGATTTTAGCAGATAAGTGGTTTAATTTCAGATGTTTACAGCTAGTCAAGAGTAAGTATCAATTTAATGGTTCATTGTTATTTTTCGCATTTTATTTTAAGCATAACGCAAATAGCAGTAGAAACAAGGTAAGTTTTTAGTTTATAGTGTAGCGGCTGTGTTTATTGGAAAAGAACAACTAGCACAGAGCATATGTATTATTTAATTTTGATTTTACTTTAATTTTTATCTAATTAATTATCTTATTGTTATTATATTTTTGTTTATTTCAGGGAAGACATTTTTTTATTGGTCTTTGGAGTTTGTTTGAACTGACGCTGGTCGTATAGCCGAATGTTTTAGCAGGTAAGTGGTTTAACTTGAGATGTTTATAGGTAGTCAAGGGTGAGTATCAATTGGTTGCTTTATTATTAATTTCAGTTACATTTAAATTTTTAAAAGATTTAGGGTAAGATATTTGAATGGAATTTATAAATATTTATTTTTATTTTTCAGATGTGTAGCTGAGGGCTGAATATGTAAGGTTTATTTGTAAAAGGTGCATTTTATTGGGATATGTGAGAGGGAGGCTTAAGCAATATTTTTTAAATGTTACTTGAGCTAGATAGTGGATTAGTGGAATTTGGGCAAATTATTATTAGCTGTGCAGCTAAGAAATTTGAAAACAGGTAAGTGGTTTGGGTGGGTGAATTTAGAGAATATATATTCTAGTGTAGTTCTTGAGTAAAAGTGGTAATTAATTGATTTAATTTGTTTCAATTGATTTTGAGAATTGATTTTTGAGATTGAAATTAATCGGGTTGAATCGTTTTGAGATGATGGAGTTATTTTTATTGATGGTGAGCTTTTACTAAGAAAAGTTTTTGAGAGGATAGCTTCAAAGCTGGTTTGAATTGTAATATTAGTGTTTGCGATTCTTAGTTACGCTAAAGATCAATGAAAGGGGGTATTGATAATGATTGGAAGATGATTTCATTATTTTTTGACATTTCTTCAATTATTGGAAGAATTATTGATTTTGCGTGGTTGGTTGGAGTTGAAACGGTGGTTGGTACTTCAAGAAGCTGCTGCAGCTTGACTTGTTGTCTTTTGGCTGTGTCAACGGTTGTGAGTCTGGAACGATAGTCCGTTGACTGTAAATTTGGTGGTGACTGAGAGCGAGAGGCTGTCTGTTGATGAATAGGCGTCAGCGCAGTAGCTGGGGTGTGCCGTTGTGATTGGTTTGTCTGGATTGTATTGTTGCTGTTTGTGTAGCTTTTCTGGATATTCAGGTAGTAAGGACAGCCTTTAAAGTTGGCAGTATGGTCTCCTGAACAATTACAGCAAGTTGCAGGTGTGTTGGGAGGCTTTCTGCGGACTGATGTCAGGTGGCCTTTATCACATTTGACACAGGTGGGTAAACGGTGGCAGTATTTCGCTGTGTGATTGTATTTTTGGCAAAGAGAATATTGGACGGGAGATTTGGCGTTGTTGCGACGACATTCGACTTGTATTATTTATTAGCAGAGAATTTTTAATTCGAAAATTTTTGTGTTGAAAGGATCGCTTGGTTTGAGTTCGATAAAGAACAAATTTGGGGTAAAATTTCCATCAGTGAGTTTGTTTTTGAATGTGGGGTTAAATACGTTTGTGACAGAAAAACCCAGGGTACGTAATTTCGCCTGGATGTTGGACGGGTCTACTTGAGTGTATACATCGAATGACGACACTGAAGGAACGTTCAGAGTTGGATTGATAGGTGTGATATTCAATTTTCTGAGATGTGAGAAATTTCGTGAAGGTTCGGAGAGACTCGGACGAGTTGAGGGAGAAGCAAATTTGATTCGCGCTCCCTAATTTAATAGTGTACGATTCGTGACTGATTTGTTTATTTACTTTGGATGTCAGCTCATCCAGGTTGCCGGTAAAGCTGATCCAGACCTGTGGAGGTTTGGATTCTTTAGTTGTCAGATTTGGAGGTTCTGTAGTGGGATCGGCAATTGTTGTTGCTGGGGATGGGGATGGGCTAGAGTTTATTTCTATTAATGAGTCAACAGATGAGGCTGAGTTCATGTCATTTGTGGGTTCTATATCGCTTGTGGATTCAATGTCGCTCTCATGTAGAACGGTTAGGGAGTTGATAAACTTGCTGCTAGGAATGGCAGTTTCGCTGGTTTTGCATTTTGAGATTGACAATGGAGATGGTGGGTCAGTTATCTACAGCCGGGATCAGTTCAGGTTGATCAGTGGCTAAGTCCGGAATTGATGTGGTGTTTTCAGTTGAAATGATTGCGGTAGCAATCGAAAGATCGGATTGTGTATCAGGTTGTTTTTGTACTTGGTCCATCTTTCTGAAGGACTTTTTGCGCTTTTATTTTGTACATGTTTAGATGGTTGAAAATGTAAGTACTGGTAAGTATTGTTTGAAAGTTTAGAAATTCGAAGTGTCAGGTAAATGTGTATTTAATAGGGATTTTATACTTGGTTTTCGTATTTGTTTATAAAATTATATTATTAATTTAGTTATTATTTGTGGTTTTTCTCTTGTTTCTAGTTTTTATTTTTATTGTTATTAATAGAGCAAGTTTTTATATGCTGATGAGCTTACTTGTTCAAAGATACAAATTACACTTATTTGAAAAAATTTTATTTTAGGGAAGGAAATGTTGATGAAATTGTTTGAGCTGGTAAGTTGATCCGCTAAATTCAGTTGTCGAAGTGAGCTGAAAAATAATTATGTTTTAGTTAAAGTTAATTAGTTTTGTTTGGTTTTTATTTAGCTGATTATTTTTGGTTATTTATTTATTAAGGTAATGTTTTTTATTTTTGTTTTTGATTTTGGACAGATGTAATTTCTTGTGCTTGAGTTGGTAAGTATATGGGTTTTCAGATTTGTATGCGGCCAGTTATTGAATGAGCACGAGGTTCATAGATTTAGTTATATTAATAGATCATAGATTCATAGATTTATTATATTATTATATAATAAAGACTTTTATTCTTTCTTTATTTCTTTTGAATTGTATTTTTAATTTGTATTTAAGTATATAATTATTTAAATTGGCTTTGTCTTCTTTGTTTTGGTTTGATAGAAAAGATGATGTTTGTAAAATTTCGGTACCTGTGTTTTGGTAAGTATATGTCGTGGTAAAAGGGGTTTCTTTTGATATGCCTCCCGTGCCGAATAAATATGGCTTCCGTTCAGATTCCAATATTGATTTGATTTATTGCAGAAGGGTATTAATTTCGTAGATCAGCATGTTTGCAGAGTGCAAATGGCTGCTCGATAGAAAACCTCTGTCCTTGACTAGGAATGTTCTATCTGCAAGAAATGGTTTGATTATTTTGAACAATGGTAAAGACATGTGAGTTATTTAATAAACATTCGTGCCAAACGCGGTCGAAGGCTTGTTCAATGTCTTTAAAGACGGCTGTGGTGCTGTATATGGTGAACAATTCTATGAATTTGTTGAATTGTACTATGGCCCTCACGGAAACCAAATTGATGATCCGGGATTAGATTGAGGTTATCAATCATCGTTTATTCGAACAAATATAATGTTTTCGAAAAGTTTGGAAACTGACGGAAGCAGGCTAATTGGTCGATAGCTAGATAGTAGCGTCAAGCTTCTGTTCCCAACTTTGGGGATCATGGTGACCGTGGCACATTTTCATGCTTTTGGAAAGTACGATAACCTGAGCATTGTGTTAAATATGTTCACCAAGAACAGGATAGCGTGAGGTGGCAGAGATTTCAGTACAAAATTGTCAATGTTGTCACAGCCCGGGGCTTTTTTCGTTATAAGTTGTTAGATTAAGAGCTTAAGCTCTTGAAAAGTGACGTGTCGTATGTGAGTATTGTTGAGATTTATGTTGCTGTTGTTTGCCAGTTCTAAAGTCGATTTGATCGGTGGGATCAAAATCAAAGGATTTAAATCTGCTTTCAAGTTCATCAGCAAAAGCCTCGGCTTGTTGAGGAACTGTTTGGCACCATGCTTGTTTCGCACTGGCATGTGCATATGCGGTTGTTGTTTAAGACCTTTGCAGGCGCACCATAGATTGAAGCCACCCTTTTTCTGAGGATCGGCATTGGTTAAAACTGTATTGAAATATTCGGAACTAGTGCTGTGAAGCAGTTTAGAGAGCTGCCGGTTCGCTTATTGCCAGGCAAAACGATGTTCAAAATATCTTGTACGAATATAACGTTTGCGTAGTTGACGCTTGGTGCGAATTAGCTCGCGAATTTCAGCTCTAATGGGCGGCCGTGCCAGATCAGGAGGCGGGCGAGATCTATGCGACGATGTTGCTGAAAAGGAGGTCGATGAAGCCGCGTTGGCTGCGTCGCGAATTTTTAGCATAAATACTTCAAGCATATCGTCAATGTCGGTTGTTGAATTAATTTCAACGTTGAGGTGGATCGCAGCTTCGAGATGCTGGTGAAATTTTTTCAGATTTGATCGACGAGCTAGTAGTCGATGACTTTGAGAGATGTTTGTCTGAGTTGAGACTATAAAATCGATGATGAGGGGAATGTGGTCGCTGAGGGGATATGCCATTGAAGATGGCAACATCAATAACAGATGGCATATTGTTGTTGTTTGATGAGTAGTGTATGGGCTCAGAGGTTAACACACTATAATGCGGAGATGACATTATAGGGTCG
Source organism: Drosophila colorata (assembly GCA_035041545.1). NCBI lineage: Eukaryota > Metazoa > Arthropoda > Insecta > Diptera > Drosophilidae > Drosophila > Drosophila colorata. The sequence goes on from JAWNLD010000027.1 coordinate 34,470, forward strand.
AAAATGATTTGACCAGGCTGACAGCTGCGATAGTTGCCCCAGTGTCGGTGTTTGGCGTTCCAGTCGCCTCCTATGAGGCAATTTTGACCAATTTGTTGAATTTTTGAACATTTCATTTGTGATTGTGTGTCTTTGGCCTGGTAGCAAATAACATGCTGCAAAGCATATTTGTTCCAGATCCGTTGAGACGGACACTCTGGCCGCCTGAACGTAACTCGTGGAGATGGATGGTAGTGGTTGATAAGGTATTGATTTTGAAATGATTACTGCAGCTCCGCCAATGCAGAGTCTGCGCTGTGGAGAATTAGCTGCAATTATATTGAAGCCGGGAATATTTATATAAGAATTTTGATTAAAGAGTGTTTCGCTGACGAGCATGACGTCTATATAATTGAGAATTGGAACGTTCAAGTTCGTTTGAGCGCCTGGATATGCCATTGGCTTCAAATACTTAGGCGTAAACCAATAATTTTGCTGTTTGACGAGGTAATGTCGTATCAGCATTAGCTGTAGAAATTGAAGAATAAATAGAAGCTGAAGTTTCAGCTAAATCTGCTTTAGCAGCCGGTGACTTAGATGTAGGAGATACTTTAGAAATACCAATACAGCTGTGTAATGAGCTAATATGTGCTTGAAGATCTTTGATCAATTTTTGATGTTTATCGAAAACTCGAACGAACAGTTGACAGATCATGGGCACAAAATCAGAGTGTTGTTGTTTTGGAGCAGCTAATTTCAATAGTTGCTGCATACTTTCTTGTTGTTGTTTAATTTTGTTGACGTGAGCAAGTCTGGTTCGTGGATCCAAGGTGGATGAACGGATGGTGTTTGGCTGGTAAGACCGTGGATGAACGGATGGTGTTTGGCTGGTAAGACCGTGTAAATTGCGGTTGTTCTTGCTGCTGTTGCAGCCAAAAATTTGGCATCGATTGGTTTCCGATTTGAATTGGAGTTGACGAAGCGGCAGGCTGCTGGTCGACTTTGCCAGTTGGTCGGTGCTGTTGAGCGTTGTTGATTTAGCAAGGGTAATCAATTTGTTATTGAAGAGCTTAAGATAAATGGGCATTGTTTAAAGTTGGCCGTATGATCGCCTAGACAGTTGCCACACTTGGCCGGGCTGTCTGGTGATTTAGAGCATGCCGTTGACAGGTGATCGTTGCCACATTTGACGCAAATGGGAGAATGAAAGCAGTAGTTTGCAGTGTGATTGAATTTTTGGCAGCGTTTACACTGGACCAGAATATTTGGTTTTCGTTGGCGCCGTTCCACTCGAATGTTAAAATGGCAGAGAGTTGATAATTCAAAAATTTTTGGGTTTGACGGATTGTTAGGTTCGAGATCGATAAAGAATAGGTAGTAGAAACGGGTGCACGTGCCGGAATTTCATTGGAGACGATCGCATTTGCAATCGGGGCCGTATGAAAACCAAGGATGGCGTCTGATTTGACGAGAGGGGAATAAATGGTACAGACGTCAAGAATTGCGTCAGAATCAGAAGAGACAATCATGCCTTCGTTGTAGTTATCAATTGAGTCGTTATTCAAATCTGAGTCGCTAAGATGCCAGGTAGCTGGTGAGCTATTCCGACGGGTTGACCTGGAAGCATCTAGCTGTTCAGAGCGCGAGTTGGAGGAGGCTTTACGGACAGACTGACTTTTCGTCGCGACGAGCGCTGATTGGGATATAAGGCTTTATATGTTGAGGCAGAATGATTTGCGTTTTTGGTCAAAGACATGATTGAAGTTGATTTGGAGAGGATTGGTTTGGAAGCGCTGTTCATCTCAGTCACTTCTATGTTAGTTGGGTTGACTGGGGGCAGCAGCAAGGCTGCCAATTGAGCACACGGATTTGGTTCTTCCTGTGCAGAAGGAATTGATTCGGATGATGTTATAGATGTTAGGTTTTTTTTTTTACAACATCGAGGATGTCTGAGTATGAGTCACTGCTGGATAGTAAGTGTGCAAATTTGGTCATTACTGCCTTTTGAGCAGGCATGAGATTTTTTGACGCTTCTGATAGGGGATCAGAGGTATCTACGGTTTTTGTGTCGGGTTTGTTACTTGCTTGTCCATTTTTGTGGCCCGTTGCGTGGTTTTTCTTAGTCATTGCTAATAAAATTGCGTTTGTAAGAGAGAAGATAAATATTAGTTGTAGTAACGTAAGCGGTAGTGGTAGCTAAAATATAGCTATAATGTAGTTCACCTAAATTCAGCGATAGGTAAAGTTACTTTTTAAATAGGTTTATATATTTATTTATTTATTTATATTTTAGTATTTATTATAGAAAAGGGAAAAAGTTTTTTATATTAAAGTTTGTATTATTTTGTTTACTTTTATTTATAATTGAATATTTCTGGAAGAAGAAATTAAATGTGATTTGTAATTATGTTTTTAGTGACACTTCAAATCGTAAGATGTCGAATGTCTTTATTCAGTAGGTTCGTAAGTGCATATAAGGTAGGAAACCACATGGGTGTGTACACTTGATATGTTCTGATTATTGGGGGAAAAAGTAGTTGGTTAAATTGTTGTATGCATATGTGCATGTATGTATATATTTAATATACGTATAATTTTTTAATGAATAAGTAGGTAGTAACTAATTAAGTTTTTAGCCAAATTAAAGAATTATTATTGAAGTGAAGAAAATATTTTATTTTACTTAGGTTTACATTTGTAAGTAAAAAATACATAAAAATAAATGCAGACACGAGTGGTCGGAGATGCTCACGTCTGTGTCTAATTTATTATGAATAAGTAGGTAGTAACTAATTTAGTTATAGAAAATTTAAAGAGTTATTTTTGTGCTTAAAGCAAAACTGGTCGAATGAAAGAACTATTTTAATTTACTTTGATTTTATATTTGTAAGTAAAAATACATACAAATAATTGCAGACACGTGTGTACGGAGACGCCCGCGTCAAAGAAGTGCCGTCTGCGTAGGTGGCTGTTAGTGTGTCCTTCCTATGTTTGTAACTGTTGACACTGACTGGCATGTCGTGTGTGAAAATGTTAAAGAGAAGCGGAGCTAGAACGCTGCCTTGCGGTACGCCTGCTAATACTGGTCTGGTGCTCGATAGAAAACCTCTGTCCTTGACTAGGAATGTTCTATCTGCAAGAAATGATTTGATTATTTTGAACAATGGTAAAGACATGTGAGTTATATAATAAACCTTCGTGCCAAACGCGGTCGAAGGCTTGTTCAATGTCTATAAAGACGGTTGTGGTGCTGTCGCCACGATCGAATCCGGTAATTATATGGTGAACAATTCTATGAATTTGTTGAATTGTACTATGTCCCTCACGGAAACCAAATTGATGATCCGGGATTAGATTGATGTTATCAATCATCGTTTATTCGAACAAATATAATGTTTTCGAAAAGTTTGGAAACTGACGGAAGCAGGCTAATTGGTCGATAGCTAGATAGTAGCGTCAAGATTCTGTTGCCACCTTTGGGGACCGTGGCACATTTCCATGCTTTTGGAAAGTACGATAAAATATGTTCACCAAGAACAGGATAGCGCGGGGTGGCAGAGATTTCAGTACAAAATTGTCAATGTTGTCACAGCCCGGGGCTTTTTTCGTTATAAGTTGTTAGATTAAGAGCTTAAGCTCTTGAAAAGTGACGTGTCGTATGTGAGTATTGTTGAGATTTATGTTGCTGTTGTTTGCCAGTTCTAAAGTCGATTTGATCATGTTCGCGTGATCGGTGGGATCAAAATCAAAGGATTTAAATCTGCTTTCAAGTTCATCAGCAAAAGCCTCGGCTTGTTGAGGAACTGTTTGGTACCATGCTTATTTCGCAATGGCATGTGCATATGCGGTTGTTGTTTTAGACCTATGCAGGCGGGCCATAGATTGAAGCCACCCTTTTTCTGAGGAACGGCATTGGTTAAAACTGTGTTGAAATAATCGGAACGAGTGCTGTGATACAGTTTAGAGAGCTGCCGGCTCGCTTATTGCCACGCCAAACGATGTTCAAAATATCTTGTACGAATATAACGTTTGCGTAGTTGACGCTTGGTGCGAATTAGCTCGCGAATTTCAGCTGTAATGGGCGGCCGTGCCAGATCAGGAGGCGGGCGAGATCTATGCGACGATGTTGCTGAAAAGGAGGTCGATGAAGCCGCGTTGGCTGCGTCGCGAATTTTTAGCATAAATACTTCAAGCATATCGTCAATGTCGGTTGTTGAATTAATTTCAACGTTGAGGTGGATCGCAGCTTCGAGATGCTGGTGAAATTTTTTCAGATTTGATCGACGAGTTAGTAGTCGATGACTTTGAGAGATGTTTGTCTGAGTTGAGGCTATAAAATCGATGATGAGGGGAATGTGGTCGCTGAGGGGATATGCCATTGAATATGGCAAAATCAATAACAGATGGCATATTGTTGTTGTTTGATGAGTAGTGTGTGGGCTCAGAGGTTAACACATTATAATGCGGAGATGACATTATAGAGTCGAAAATGATTTGACCACGCTGACAGCTGCGATAGTTGCCCCAGTGTCGGTGTTTGGCGTTCCAGTCGCCTCCTATGAGGCAATTTTGACCAATTTGTTGAATTTTTGAACATTTCATTTGTGATTGTGTGTCTTTGGCCTGGTAGCAAATAACATGCTGCAAAGCATATTTGTTCCAGATCCGTTGAGACGGACACTCTGGCCGCCTGAACGTAACTCGTGGAGATGGATGGTAGTGGTTGATAAGGTATTGATTTTGAAATGATTACTGCAGCTCCGCCAATGCAGAGTCTGCGCTGTGGAGAATTAGCTGCAATTATATTGAAGCCGGGAATATTTATATAAGAATTTTGATTAAAGTGTGTTTCGCTGACGAGCATGACGTCTATATGATTGAGAATTAGGAACTGTTCAAGTTCGTTTGAGCGCCTGGATATGCTATTGGCATTCCAAATACTTAGGCGTAAACCAATCATTTTTGAGCTGTTTGACGAGGTAATGTCGTATCAGCATTAGCTGTAGAAATTGAAGAATAAATAGGAGCTGAAGTTTCAGCTAAATCTGCTTTAGCAGCCGGTGACTTAGATGTAGGAGATACTTTAGAAATACCAATACAGCTGTGTAATGAGCTAATATGTGCTTGAAGGTCTTCGATCAATTTTTGATGTTTATCGAAAACTCGAACGAACAGTTGACAGATCATGGGCACAAAATCAGAGTGTTGTTGTTTTGGAGCAGCTAATTTCAATAGTTGCTGCATACTTTCTTGTTGTTGTTTAATTTTGTTGACGTGAGCAAGTCTGGTTCGTGGATCCAAGGTGGATGAACGGATGGTGTTTGGCTGGTAAGACCGTGTAAATTGCGGTTGTTCTTGCTGCTGTTGCAGCCAGCCGTTTCCGTTTTGAATTGGAGTTGACGAAGCGGCAGGCTGCTGGTCGACTTTGCCAGTTGGTCGGTGCTGTTGAGCGTTGTTGATTTAGCAAGGGTAATCAATTTGTTATTGAAGAGCTTAAGATAATATGGGCATTGTTTAAAGTTGGCCGTATGATCGCCTAGACAGTTGCCACACTTGGCCGGGCTGTCTGGTGATTTAGAGCATGCCGTTGACAGGTGATCGTTGCCACATTTGACGCAAATGGGAGAATGAAAGCAGTAGTTTGCAGTGTGATTGAATTTTTGGCAGCGTTTACACTGGACCAGAATATTTGGTTTTCGTTGGCGCCGTTCCACTCGAATGTTGAAATGGCAGAGAGTTGATAATTCAAAAATTTTTGGGTTTGACGGATTGTTAGGTTCGAGATCGATAAAGAATAGGTTAGGTGAAAATGTGCTTTCTTGGGTTTTATTCTTGAATTTTGGATTGAAAATGCTGCGCACAGAGAAACCTAAATTTGTAAGCTCTTTCCGAATATGATCTAGAGGGGTGGTGAAATGTAGGCCGCGAACAGCCACGCTGAATGCTCGTTGAGAACGAGCCTGATAAGTGTGATGCTTTATTTTGCGATTTGAGATGAATTCGATCAGTTTGTTGTGTGCTTCTACTGTAGTTGCACGAGTTTTCGCCGCAATGCTGATTTAAGCTGGATATCAGCTCGTCCAATTTTTCAGAGTAATTGATCCAAATCTGTGGCGACTTGAACTCTCTGTTGGCTTTGGTGCTTGGAGAAGCAGTATCCACTGGGGAAGTAACGGCCAGTGCCTGTGTAGAAACGGGTGCACGTGCCGGAATTTCGTTGGAGACGATCGCATTTGCAATCGGGGCCGTATGAAAACCAAGGGAATAAATGGTACAGACGTCAAGAATTGCGTCAGAATCAGAAGAGACAATCATGCCTTCGTTGTAGTTATCAATTGAGTCGTTATTCAAATCTGAGTCGCTAAGATGCCAGGTAGCTGGTGAGCTATTCCGACGGGTTGGCCTGGAAGCATCTAGCTGTTCAGAGCGCGAGTTGGAGGAGGCTTTACGGACAGACTGACTTTTCGTCGCGACGAGCGCTGCTGACAACTTTTTGATTGGGATATAAGGCTTTATATGTTGAGGCAGAATGATTTGCGTTTTTGGTCAAAGACATGATTGAAGTTGATTTGGAGAGGATTGGTTTGGAAGCGCTGTGCATCTCAGTCGCTTCTATGTTAGTTGGGTTGACTGGGGGCAGCAGCAAGGCGGCCAATTGAGCACACGGATTTGGTTCTTCCTGTGCAGAAGGAATTGATTCGGATGATGTTATAGATGTTAGGTTTTTTTTTTTACAGCATCGAGGATGTCTGAGTATGAGTCACTGCTGGATAGTAAGTGTGCAAATTTGGTCATTACTGCCTTTTGAGCAGGCGTGAGATTTTTTGACGCTTCTGATAGGAGATCAGAGGTGTCTACGGTTTTTGTGTCGGGTTTGTTACTTGCTTGTCCATTTTTGTTGCCCGTTGCGTGGTTTTTCTTAGTCATTGCTAATAAATAAATAAAGTTGCGTTTGTAAGAGAGAAGATAAATATTAGTTGTAGTAACGTAAGGGGTAGTGGTAGCTAAAATATAGCTATAATTTAGTTCACCTAAATTCAGCGATAGGTAAAGTTACTTTTTAAATAGGTTTATATATTTATTTATTTATTTGTATTTTAGTATTTATTATAGAAAAGGGAAAAAGTTTTTTATATTAAAGTTTGTATTATTTTGTTTACTTTTATTTATAATTGAATATATCTGGAAGAAGAAATTAGATGTGATTTGTAATTATGTTTTTAGTGACACTTCAAATCGTAAGATGTCGAATGTCTTTATTCAGTAGGTTCGTAAGTGCATATAAGGTAGGAAACCACATGGGTGTGTACACTTGATATGTTCTGATTATTGGGGGAAAAAGTAGTTGGTTAAATTGTTGTATGCATATGTGCATGTATGTATATATTTAATATACGTATAATTTTTTAATGAATAAGTAGGTAGTAACTAATTAAGTTTTTAGCCAAATTAAAGAATTATTATTGAAGTGAAGAAAATATTGTATTTTACTTAGGTTTACATTTGTAAGTAAAAAATACATAAAAATAAATGCAGACACGAGTGGTCGGAGATGCTCACGTCTGTGTCTAATTTATTATGAATAAGTAGGTAGTAACTAATTTAGTTATAGAAAATTTAAAGAGTTATTTTTGTGCTTAAAGCAAAACTGGTCGAATGAAAGAACTATTTTAATTTACTTTGATTTTATATTTGTAAGTAAAAATACATACAAATAATTGCAGACACGTGTGTACGGAGACGCCCGCGTCAAAGAAGTGCCGTCTGCGTAGGTGGCTGTTAGTGTGTCCTTCCTATGTTTGTAACTGTTGACACTGACTGGCATGTCGTGTGTGAAACTGTTAAAGAGAAGCGGAGCTAGAACGCTGCCTTGCGGTACGCCTGCTAATACTGGTCTGGTGCTCGATAGAAAACCTCTGTCCTTGACTAGGAATGTTCTATCTGCAAGAAATGATTTGATTATTTTGAACAATGGTAAAGACATGTGAGTTATATATTAACCTTCGTGCCAAACGCGGTCGAAGGCTTGTTCAATGTCTATAAAGACGGTTGTGGTGCTGTCGCCACGATCGAATCCGGTAATTATATGGTGAACAATTCTATGAATTTGTTGAATTGTACTATGTCCCTCACGGAAACCAAATTGATGATCCGGGATTAGATTGATGTTATCAATCATCGTTTATTCGAACAAATATAATGTTTTCGAAAAGTTTGGAAACTGACGGAAGCAGGCTAATTGGTCGATAACTAGATAGTAGCGTCAAGCTTCTGTTCCCAACTTTGGGGATCATGGTGACCGTGGCACATTTCCATGCTTTTGGAAAGTACGATAACCTGAGCATTGTGTTAAATATGTTCACCAAGAACAGGATAGCGTGAGGTGGCAGAGATTTCAGTACAAAATTGTCAATGTTGTCACAGCCCGGGGCTTTTTTCGTTATAAGTTGTTAGATTAAGAGCTTAAGCTCTTGAAAAGTGACGTGTCGTATGTGAGTATTGTTGAGATTTATGTTGCTGTTGTTTGCCAGTTCTAAAGTCGATTTGATCATGTTCGCGTGATCGGTGGGATCAAAATCAAAGGATTTAAATCTGCTTTCAAGTTCATCAGCAAAAGCCTCGGCTTGTTGAGGAACTGTTTGGCACCATGCTTGTTTCGCACTGGCATGTGCATATGCGGTTGTTGTTTTAGACCTTTGCAGGCGCGCCATAGATTGAAGCCACCCTTTTTCTGAGGATCGGCATTGGTTAAAACTGTGTTGAAATATTCGGAACGAGTGCTGTGAAGCAGTTTAGAGAGCTGCCGGTTCGCTTATTGCCAGGCAAAACGATGTTCAAAATATCTTGTACGAATATAACGTTTGCGTAGTTGACGCTTGGTGCGAATTAGCTCGCGAATTTCAGCTGTAATGGGCGGCCGTGCCAGATCAGGAGGCGGGCGAGATCTATGCGACGATGTTGCTGAAAAGGAGGTCGATGAAGCCGCGTTGGCTGCGTCGCGAATTTTTAGCATAAATACTTCAAGCATATCGTCAATGTCGGTTGTTGAATTAATTTCAACGTTGAGGTGGATCGCAGCTTCGAGATGCTGGTGAAATTTTTTCAGATTTGATCGACGAGTTAGTAGTCGATGACTTTGAGAGATGTTTGTCTGAGTTGAGGCTATAAAATCGATGATGAGGGGAATGTGGTCGCTGAGGGGATATGCCATTGAATATGGCAAAATCAATAACAGATGGCATATTGTTGTTGTTTGATGAGTAGTGTGTGGGCTCAGAGGTTAACACATTATAATGCGGAGATGACATTATAGAGTCGAAAATGATTTGACCACGCTGACAGCTGCGATAGTTGCCCCAGTGTCGGTGTTTGGCGTTCCAGTCGCCTCCTATGAGGCAATTTTGACCAATTTGTTGAATTTTTGAACATTTCATTTGTGATTGTGTGTCTTTGGCCTGGTAGCAAATAACATGCTGCAAAGCATATTTGTTCCAGATCCGTTGAGACGGACACTCTGGCCGCCTGAACGTAACTCGTGGAGATGGATGGTAGTGGTTGATAAGGTATTGATTTTGAAATGATTACTGCAGCTCCGCCAATGCAGAGTCTGCGCTGTGGAGAATTAGCTGCAATTATATTGAAGCCGGGAATATTTATATAAGAATTTTGATTAAAGTGTGTTTCGCTGACGAGCATGACGTCTATATGATTGAGAATTAGGAACTGTTCAAGTTCGTTTGAGCGCCTGGATATGCTATTGGCATTCCAAATACTTAGGCGTAAACCAATCATTTTTGAGCTGTTTGACGAGGTAATGTCGTATCAGCATTAGCTGTAGAAATTGAAGAATAAATAGGAGCTGAAGTTTCAGCTAAATCTGCTTTAGCAGCCGGTGACTTAGATGTAGGAGATACTTTAGAAATACCAATACAGCTGTGTAATGAGCTAATATGTGCTTGAAGGTCTTCGATCAATTTTTGATGTTTATCGAAAACTCGAACGAACAGTTGACAGATCATGGGCACAAAATCAGAGTGTTGTTGTTTTGGAGCAGCTAATTTCAATAGTTGCTGCATACTTTCTTGTTGTTGTTTAATTTTGTTGACGTGAGCAAGTCTGGTTCGTGGATCCAAGGTGGATGAACGGATGGTGTTTGGCTGGTAAGACCGTGTAAATTGCGGTTTCCGTTTTGAATTGGAGTTGACGAAGCGGCAGGCTGCTGGTCGACTTTGCCAGTTGGTCGGTGCTGTTGAGCGTTGTTGATTTAGCAAGGGTAATCGAATTTGTTATTGTAAGAGCTGTAAGATAAATATGGGCATTGTTTAAAGTTGGCCGTATGATCGCCTAGACAGTTGCCACACTTGGCCGGGCTGTCTGGTGATTTAGAGCATGCCGTTGACAGGTGATCGTTGCCACATTTGACGCAAATGGGAGAATGAAAGCAGTAGTTTGCAGTGTGATTGAATTTTTGGCAGCGTTTACACTGGACCAGAATATTTGGTTTTCGTTGGCGCCGTTCCACTCGAATGTTGAAATGGCAGAGAGTTGATAATTCAAAAATTTTTGGGTTTGACGGATTGTTAGGTTCGAGATCGATAAAGAATAGGTTAGGTGAAAATGTGCTTTCTTGGGTTTTATTCTTGAATTTTGGATTGAAAATGCTGCGCACAGAGAAACCTAAATTTGTAAGCTCTTTCCGAATATGATCTAGAGGGGTGGTGAAATGTAGGCCGCGAACAGCCACGCTGAATGCTCGTTGAGAACGAGCCTGATAAGTGTGATGCTTTATTTTGCGATTTGAGATGAATTCGATCAGTTTGTTGTGTGCTTCTACTGTAGTTGCACGAGTTTTCGCCGCAATGCTGATTTAAGCTGGATATCAGCTCGTCCAATTTTTCAGAGTAATTGATCCAAATCTGTGGCGACTTGAACTCTCTGTTGGCTTTGGTGCTTGGAGAAGCAGTATCCACTGGGGAAGTAACGGCCAGTGCCTGTGTAGAAACGGGTGCACGTGCCGGAATTTCGTTGGAGACGATCGCATTTGCAATCGGGGCCGTATGAAAACCAAGGGAATAAATGGTACAGACGTCAAGAATTGCGTCAGAATCAGAAGAGACAATCATGCCTTCGTTGTAGTTATCAATTGAGTCGTTATTCAAATCTGAGTCGCTAAGATGCCAGGTAGCTGGTGAGCTATTCCGACGGGTTGGCCTGGAAGCATCTAGCTGTTCAGAGCGCGAGTTGGAGGAGGCTTTACGGACAGACTGACTTTTCGTCGCGACGAGCGCTGCTGACAACTTTTTGATTGGGATATAAGGCTTTATATGTTGAGGCAGAATGATTTGCGTTTTTGGTCAAAGACATGATTGAAGTTGATTTGGAGAGGATTGGTTTGGAAGCGCTGTGCATCTCAGTCGCTTCTATGTTAGTTGGGTTGACTGGGGGCAGCAGCAAGGCGGCCAATTGAGCACACGGATTTGGTTCTTCCTGTGCAGAAGGAATTGATTCGGATGATGTTATAGATGTTAGGTTTTTTTTTTTACAGCATCGAGGATGTCTGAGTATGAGTCACTGCTGGATAGTAAGTGTGCAAATTTGGTCATTACTGCCTTTTGAGCAGGCGTGAGATTTTTTGACGCTTCTGATAGGAGATCAGAGGTGTCTACGGTTTTTGTGTCGGGTTTGTTACTTGCTTGTCCATTTTTGTTGCCCGTTGCGTGGTTTTTCTTAGTCATTGCTAATAAATAAATAAAGTTGCGTTTGTAAGAGAGAAGATAAATATTAGTTGTAGTAACGTAAGGGGTAGTGGTAGCTAAAATATAGCTATAATTTAGTTCACCTAAATTCAGCGATAGGTAAAGTTACTTTTTAAATAGGTTTATATATTTATTTATTTATTTGTATTTTAGTATTTATTATAGAAAAGGGAAAAAGTTTTTTATATTAAAGTTTGTATTATTTTGTTTACTTTTATTTATAATTGAATATATCTGGAAGAAGAAATTAGATGTGATTTGTAATTATGTTTTTAGTGACACTTCAAATCGTAAGATGTCGAATGTCTTTATTCAGTAGGTTCGTAAGTGCATATAAGGTAGGAAACCACATGGGTGTGTACACTTGATATGTTCTGATTATTGGGGGAAAAAGTAGTTGGTTAAATTGTTGTATGCATATGTGCATGTATGTATATATTTAATATACGTATAATTTTTTAATGAATAAGTAGGTAGTAACTAATTAAGTTTTTAGCCAAATTAAAGAATTATTATTGAAGTGAAGAAAATATTGTATTTTACTTAGGTTTACATTTGTAAGTAAAAAATACATAAAAATAAATGCAGACACGAGTGGTCGGAGATGCTCACGTCTGTGTCTAATTTATTATGAATAAGTAGGTAGTAACTAATTTAGTTATAGAAAATTTAAAGAGTTATTTTTGTGCTTAAAGCAAAACTGGTCGAATGAAAGAACTATTTTAATTTACTTTGATTTTATATTTGTAAGTAAAAATACATACAAATAATTGCAGACACGTGTGTACGGAGACGCCCGCGTCAAAGAAGTGCCGTCTGCGTAGGTGGCTGTTAGTGTGTCCTTCCTAAGTTTGTAACTGTTGACACTGACTGGCATGTCGTGTGTGAAACTGTTAAAGAGAAGCGGAGCTAGAACGCTGCCTTGCGGTACGCCTGCTAATACTGGTCTGGTGCTCGATAGAAAACCTCTGTCCTTGACTAGGAATGTTCTATCTGCAAGAAATGATTTGATTATTTTGAACAATGGTAAAGACATGTGAGTTATATATTAACCTTCGTGCCAAACGCGGTCGAAGGCTTGTTCAATGTCTATAAAGACGGTTGTGGTGCTGTCGCCACGATCGAATCCGGTAATTATATGGTGAACAATTCTATGAATTTGTTGAATTGTACTATGTCCCTCACGGAAACCAAATTGATGATCCGGGATTAGATTGATGTTATCAATCATCGTTTATTCGAACAAATATAATGTTTTCGAAAAGTTTGGAAACTGACGGAAGCAGGCTAATTGGTCGATAACTAGATAGTAGCGTCAAGCTTCTGTTCCCAACTTTGGGGATCATGGTGACCGTGGCACATTTCCATGCTTTTGGAAAGTACGATAACCTGAGCATTGTGTTAAATATGTTCACCAAGAACAGGATAGCGTGAGATGGCAGAGATTTCAGTACAAAATTGTCAATGTTGTCACAGCCCGGGGCTTTTTTCGTTATAAGTTGTTAGATTAAGAGCTTAAGCTCTTGAAAAGTGACGTGTCGTATGTGAGTATTGTTGAGATTTATGTTGCTGTTGTTTGCCAGTTCTAAAGTCGATTTGATCATGTTCGCGTGATCGGTGGGATCAAAATCAAAGGATTTAAATCTGCTTGCAAGTTCATCAGCAAAAGCCTCGGCTTGTTGAGGAACTGTTTGGCACCATGCTTGTTTCGCACTGGCATGTGCATATGCGGTTGTTGTTTTAGACCTTTGCAGGCGCGCCATAGATTGAAGCCACCCTTTTTCTGAGGATCGGCATTGGTTAAAACTGTGTTGAAATATTCGGAACGAGTGCTGTGAAGCAGTTTAGAGAGCTGCCGGTTCGCTTATTGCCAGGCAAAACGATGTTCAAAATATCTTGTACGAATATAACGTTTGCGTAGTTGACGCTTGGTGCGAATTAGCTCGCGAATTTCAGCTCTAATGGGCGGCCGTGCCAGATCAGGAGGCGGGCGAGATCTATGCGACGATGTTGCTGAAAAGGAGGTCGATGAAGCCGCGTTGGCTGCGTCGCGAATTTTTAGCATAAATACTTCAAGCATATCGTCAATGTCGGTTGTTGAATTAATTTCAACGTTGAGGTGGATCGCAGCTTCGAGATGCTGGTGAAATTTTTTCAGATTTGATCGACGAGTTAGTAGTCGATGACTTTGAGAGATGTTTGTCTGAGTTGAGGCTATAAAATCGATGATGAGGGGAATGTGGTCGCTGAGGGGATATGCCATTGAATATGGCAAAATCAATAACAGATGGCATATTGTTGTTGTTTGATGAGTAGTGTGTGGGCTCAGAGGTTAACACATTATAATGCGGAGATGACATTATAGAGTCGAAAATGATTTGACCACGCTGACAGCTGCGATAGTTGCCCCAGTGTCGGTGTTTGGCGTTCCAGTCGCCTCCTATGAGGCAATTTTGACCAATTTGTTGAATTTTTGAACATTTCATTTGTGATTGTGTGTCTTTGGCCTGGTAGCAAATAACATGCTGCAAAGCATATTTGTTCCAGATCCGTTGAGACGGACACTCTGGCCGCCTGAACGTAACTCGTGGAGATGGATGGTAGTGGTTGATAAGGTATTGATTTTGAAATGATTACTGCAGCTCCGCCAATGCAGAGTCTGCGCTGTGGAGAATTAGCTGCAATTATATTGAAGCCGGGAATATTTATATAAGAATTTTGATTAAAGTGTGTTTCGCTGACGAGCATGACGTCTATATGATTGAGAATTAGGAACTGTTCAAGTTCGTTTGAGCGCCTGGATATGCTATTGGCATTCCAAATACTTAGGCGTAAACCAATCATTTTTGAGCTGTTTGACGAGGTAATGTCGTATCAGCATTAGCTGTAGAAATTGAAGAATAAATAGAAGCTGAAGTTTCAGCTAAATCTGCTTTAGCAGCCGGTGACTTAGATGTAGGAGATACTTTAGAAATACCAATACAGCTGTGTAATGAGCTAATATGTGCTTGAAGGTCTTCGATCAATTTTTGATGTTTATCGAAAACTCGAACGAACAGTTGACAGATCATGGGCACAAAATCAGAGTGTTGTTGTTTTGGAGCAGCTAATTTCAATAGTTGCTGCATACTTTCTTGTTGTTGTTTAATTTTGTTGACGTGAGCAAGTCTGGTTCGTGGATCCAAGGTGGATGAACGGATGGTGTTTGGCTGGTAAGACCGTGTAAATTGCGGTTGTTCTTGCTGCTGTTGCAGCCAAAAATTTGGCATCGATTGGTTTCCGATTGAATTGGAGTTGACGAAGCGGCAGGCTGCTGGTCGACTTTGCCAGTTGGTCGGTGCTGTTGAGCGTTGTTGATTTAGCAAGGGTAATCAATTTGTTATTGAAGAGCTTAAGATAATATGGGCATTGTTTAAAGTTGGCCGTATGATCGCCTAGACAGTTGCCACACTTGGCCGGGCTGTCTGGTGATTTAGAGCATGCCGTTGACAGGTGATCGTTGCCACATTTGACGCAAATGGGAGAATGAAAGCAGTAGTTTGCAGTGTGATTGAATTTTTGGCAGCGTTTACACTGGACCAGAATATTTGGTTTTCGTTGGCGCCGTTCCACTCGAATGTTGAAATGGCAGAGAGTTGATAATTCAAAAATTTTTGGGTTTGACGGATTGTTAGGTTCGAGATCGATAAAGAATAGGTTAGGTGAAAATGTGCTTTCTTGGGTTTTATTCTTGAATTTTGGATTGAAAATGCTGCGCACAGAGAAACCTAAATTTGTAAGCTCTTTCCGAATATGATCTAGAGGGGTGGTGAAATGTAGGCCGCGAACAGCCACGCTGAATGCTCGTTGAGAACGAGCCTGATAAGTGTGATGCTTTATTTTGCGATTTGAGATGAATTCGATCAGTTTGTTGTGTGCTTCTACTGTAGTTGCACGAGTTTTCGCCGCAATGCTGATTTAAGCTGGATATCAGCTCGTCCAATTTTTCAGAGTAATTGATCCAAATCTGTGGCGACTTGAACTCTCTGTTGGCTTTGGTGCTTGGAGAAGCAGTATCCACTGGGGAAGTAACGGCCAGTGCCTGTGTAGAAACGGGTGCACGTGCCGGAATTTCGTTGGAGACGATCGCATTTGCAATCGGGGCTGTATGAAAACCAAGGGAATAAATGGTGCAGACGTCAAGAATTGCGTCAGAATCAGAAGAGACAATCATGCCTTCGTTGTAGTTATCAATTGAGTCGTTATTCAAATCTGAGTCGCTAAGATGCCAGGTAGCTGGTGAGCTATTCCGACGGGTTGGCCTGGAAGCATCTAGCTGTTCAGAGCGCGAGTTGGAGGAGGCTTTACGGACAGACTGACTTTTCGTCGCGACGAGCGCTGCTAACAACTTTTTGATTGGGATATAAGGCTTTATATGTTGAGGCAGAATGATTTGCGTTTTTGGTCAAAGACATGATTGAAGTTGATTTGGAGAGGATTGGTTTGAAAGCGCTGTTCATCTCAGTCGCTTCTATGTTAGTTGGGTTGACTGGGGGCAGCAGCAAGGCGGCCAATTGAGCACACGGATTTGGTTCTTCCTGTGCAGAAGGAATTGATTCGGATGATGTTATAGATGTTAGGTTTTTTTTTTTTACAGCATCGAGGATGTCTGAGTATGAGTCACTGCTGGATAGTAAGTGTGCAAATTTGGTCATTACTGCCTTTTGAGCAGAGTAGTAGGGA